>UZAF01017367.1:21984-48637 GCA_900617895.1 Haemonchus placei
GAAAACTGACCGCAACCCTCACCTTTTTTGAAAACTAATCAATAGCAGTGGAAGGTGGTTTAAGTAGGAACTGACTCGCTTCCAGCAACTAGAAAGTCGCTGAAGGCGGTAAAACTTTTATAAAAAGCTTTTTCCACCTTGGAGGAAAAAGTCCTGCAAAATGCAAGAACGCCGCCGCCCATCAAACCCGATCCTTGGTCCCGTGCCTGTGAAGCCTCACGCTTACCTCCACTCCAAGCCGCCACTGCTACGCTGCCGGCGACCATGGCTTTTGTGCTTTCCCCCGTTGAGCGCTCTCCGAAGACCACCTCCATAACTTCGCTCAGAGAATCGTTTGGCAGATTTTGAATGCAGATTTAAAATCAGCATCGAAAAATACGTCTAGCAGTATAGGTCTCATTTCAAATGGCCACTTCGACTTGGGATCCTTCCCTAGTGAGAACTGTATCAATATCTATTTCGGTTAAGAAAAACTGTCGAGAATATAAACGAAAAAGCTGAGCCGAGATACAGTAGCCCAGCACCAGCAGCATATAAAAGGAACCTGATTTCGCACTTACCTGATCATTGCTATTCTGAACTCGTAGCGGAACTCCGTTTGCATTCATCAACAAAACTATTTGCTCAATCAACGACTTCTGAAAGCGACTTCACAGTTTCGCGTAGATAAAAAAGGATGGTTTCAGAAGTCACACACATGTCGTCTGTCGCCTTGGTACCGTAGTCTAGATCGATAATTACATGGTCGGAATGCTCCTTGATCACTCTCCGATGCGAACACGAAACGTTCATTTCCGTTTGAATGGTCGTGAAAGTAGTGGGAGGATCCAAGAGTTCCTTGTTCCTCGGCCGTCCAGAATATCCCTCGTATAGTTCTGAAACTACCTTCAACCCACACGCAAGAACACTTGACACACAAAAAGAGGACCGAATAACGGCAACTGTAAGAGTGTTCTTTTTGCAATGTACTTTGAACCCTCTGAGATCAAATATGTTACCAGCCAATAATTAGTTTCGTTCTTTTGCGTTGAAGAAAGTAATAGGATAGACCAGTTCCCAGCTAAGCATTAGTTATTGAGAAAATTCAATCTGATGGAACTGCTCTCATATAAAATACTAATAACTGCAGCAACTGTAGACATGAAAATCACCTTTTCGGTTTGAAATCAAGATTGACTTGGGAAAGCCGTTTGATGGCCAACATTGCAGCTCTCATGGCTGCCATGCCACCACCGTCATCTAGAGCACCCTGCCCAACATCCCAGGAATCAATATGGGCGGACAGGAGCACGATTTCATCAGGGTGGGAAGAACCTTCAAGGAAAGACTGTGAGTATGCTGTTCTGAAATCACAGATGTAGCAAAAAAATCAACCTCTTATTTCGAATACGACATTGCGACTCATGACTTTTTCCGGAGACTCGGCGGATGTAATATTTAGCCTGACTGTCACTTTCTTTTTCCTATCATACCACCTTGAAATCATTTCTGCTTCTTCAATGGTCAAACAAGCCGCCGGAATGGGGGAACCTAAAAAAATCAATTGACTCTACACCGAAAAACTTCATCCTTTCATCCTCCTACAGGTGTGTTGTCTCGTCAACTCCCAAAAGAGAATGCTCAGGCTACGTAGCTAGCAATTAAGACTTCTTTAGTGTGGACGTGGAAGAATTATTCTGTGGACAGATAAAATGTAGGTGGCGCTCCTCCAGCGATGTCAAACCTTTTTATGCCCGATTGAACAGCAATAAAATAGAGTACTTATGGTTAGTTGAAGGTTCGGCATTGACGTGAAAACTGTTTCTGCTAGCGCCACCTGCCTGCACCAGTGACGGGAAAGAATTTTTTGACGTGCCATGAGTCTACGGGACCCGCTCATTTTACAGCAGTCCGCTTAGTAGATCACTCGACACTATAAAAACAGTTCCTCTCATTCACTGCAAAGCAAGATGATGAAGCTCAGGACGAGGGGAGCAGATCGAGCTGAGAAGGAGTCTAGCAGGGTGCGCCTTGCAGCCTCCACCAACGAGTCTCAAGGAAACGCAAAAATGAGCAGATGCCAATATTATCAAGACGCACAGAAATATGTTGCCTAGTATTAGCAAAAGGAGGTACGAGAAAAACACACCTCGAGCTCCTGCTCCCGTATGAGCTGTGTATAGAGACATCGGTGCAGCTGACTTCGCCAGTAATGCCAGCCCTCCTCGCTTCGCTACCTCTTTAGCAAGATGTCGGTATTTCACTGCATTGCCATAGCTGGTCCAATTCTGAGCAGTGACGACGATCTTCCCTTTGACTTTTTTGTTCTGCAAAAGATTTGCACGACTTTTAGTACTAATAAAAATTAGAAATTACCTTCAACTCTTCTATTTCCCGTATTACAACAACTTCACCTTCAACTAGGCCAGGAGGAGACCCATCAATGGCCAATATGTTGAGTTTGTGCTGTCGTGGCTCTAAAAAAGTCCATTCAAAAAAATTCTTCAAATCATACGAACTCAGTTATGTCTTGTGGCTGGGTTACTAAGGAGTAGAATCCAATAGATGAAACATCTTGCTTTTGTCTAGAAGTCGGAGCCGCGCGTTTGTTTTGAAATATAAGAGATTTCTCCACGAAAGCAGTGCAAAAGCAATTTCTGTCATATCTGCTGAATCCATGATCCATGCGCCAAATCGCAGCCGGCGCCAGCCACCTGTTCATACTTGGCAAAGCGAGTTAACTGGCACCAGGCTCATCATGAGCGCGCGTCGATCGGCTTTCTAGGGGCGTTGAAAGTGAAATGCATGGGACATAGAAAAAGTCTACATCAGAAACATGCTTTTTTTTAATGGTGTTTGTTGAAGACTACCCATTATTTCTGAATCAGCTTACATCTGGGAAAATAAAAAAATGCAGAGAACTTCCATAAATGGGCCTGGGTATACTCGTTCAAGTTGGTAGATCCGTACATTTAGCAAACTCGTTTACAAGCTGATTTCTCAGATACTTCATCTAATTTTTGAAAAACATTCTCGGAGAACAGATTCTTCATGAGTACCACTTGAAATCGATTCGAAACGACGAAGTTGCNACTACCCATTATTTCTGAATCAGCTTACATCTGAGAAAATAAAAAAATGCAGAGAACTTCCATAAATGGGCCTGGGAATACTCGTTCAAGTTGGTAGATCCGTACATTTAGCAAACTCGTTTACTCGCTGATTTCTCAGATACTTCATCTAATTTTTGAAGAACATTCTCGGAGAACAGATTCTTCATGAGTACCACTTGAAATCGATTCGAAACGACGAAGTTGCGCTAGCCTATTCGACGCGGAAATGATTCACTAACTAACAGATAATTTTCAGTAGGGAAGTTCTATGCTCTATGTGATACTTGAGAGAATCTCAGTTAAACAGTTCAGTTTCTGATACAGTGCTTCAAAAACGACGTGGTGAAAATGCTTGAACAGACTGTGAAGTTGGCAAAACCTTTAGTGAAGAGCCTGAAGTCCTAATGGTTCGCGGCCTAGGTAGCTCAGCAGTCAACATCTACATATCATGACATGCCCGATTTTTTTCTGAAGTCCAAAACAGACATCCTAACCAAACATAAAGATTGTGAGGATTATGAGCCATAAGTTGACCATAATCTCACGCAGTAGAGCCTTACCTTTAAAAGAACGTCGATATTCCTGCGGTCAAGCATCAAAATGATTCAGGGAGAATTATCTGTCGATAGCACGTAATTCGAAATCCTTCCACAATTTATGGAGAGAGAGTATGTTCAATTCTCTTTTGGGAAAGAGAGCTGAACAATAGAGGGAAGGTAATAAACAGATTAAAAAACTACTACTTTCTCCAGTGGGATTCATCTATTATGGGTTTTTACATGAGCTGCCTCGAGTGGCCAGAGCCATAACTTATAAAGTCTTTTCATTTCAACGTAGCTATATCTCTGATTACAAATCTTTTTCTTTCTGGGAATTGACAAAAAGAAGGGAATCGGGAAATAACCTGTGATATATGCCGAGTCGTCACCACGGGTCCAATTGGGCAATCCAGGAACGGGCTCGGAATGGACTTCAAAACCACTTGCTTGCAATGATTCCATTACCCAATCGATTGCACTGAATCATATTAACATCTTCTCATAATAATAACTTTCAAATGAAAAAGTTGTGCTGAATGACAAAACATTCCGTGATTTAGTAGTAAAGGTCTCACTGGGTAATCGTTTACATAAAGACTCACTTTTCCAAGGAGTCGGAACCCGTTTTTCGTGGTCCAAAGTCATCACATAATTCAGCCAACCATTTCAAAGAATCGTCATGTCCATTGATAATCTCATCGAGGAGGACTTTGGAAGTTGCTATCAACTGAAAGTGGACAGCACTTAAGTTCATAAATTATATAATACTCTCAGAGCCTCAATTGAATGAGGAATCAGATGCTTCAAACTCCTGCAACTTTTACAAACTCATAGGTGATAGGTACTGAGATGATGGAGTGCAAACTTCTCTGAACGATACAAGTGGCCGATTTCTAGTCCACCCCCGAAACCGTAAAGGATCCTTTAAACGCATAGGTCGATTGTAGGGGCTGCCCCATGACGAGAAAATTTCAATCAAACATATACTTCGGTAAAGGGATAATCGGTGGCGAAGGCATCACTATAGTGAGGTGAAGAAGTTTCGGGAAGGATCCGCAGCTCTCTACTGATATACTGCAACTTCCCCATTTCTGGGCTAAGGTACACGACACAAATATCGGAAAAACTAAAAATAGAGAACCGGAAGAAGAGAAACGTCGGCTGTAATTTCATTTCATTCTACTTCAGTAATCAACAGTTATGTTTACTCCCATAATGATGGCATACATTTGGGAGAAGAAAGTAAACGAGCAACGTCAATAGCAACGATACCACCGTTTTTTCGTGAGTGTCCATGTCAAAGTGCACAACTATAGAAACGATGAGTTTATGAACCAAAAAAGACTAAATTCACCTTAGTTTGGAATGCAGATGTGAGAGCGAGAGCAGTGATCAGCAGATGGCAAACGACCAGCTCCATTGACCGCTTGACACACTGCAAATAGCGGCACTGTGACACAACAGAAGAAAAACAACCAAACCGATCAAAAGGTGGAGCAAAGAGCGAGTGACATCGATAGCGACTGCGAATAACTAATTGAACTGTGAGCCGGAATAGTACGTTCTTGGTGGGGCAAGTGGTAGCAGGCAGTAGCCATACTGCTGGAACACCACCTTACGAACGCTACGATTTGCTGACTGGTTAGTTGACTCTTGATTCCACTGCGTAAAAATTCAAGAAAGTAAACATCTCGCAAATGAACTTTGCGAAGAGAAAATGAAAGGGCGAGAGAGCGGAAGTGGCACCACTTTTCACTTAGCAGCCTTTCCTCAGAGACGTTCGCTCTCGTGAAACCGTCATTACCCGTTTTAAAGCTTATCACGTTCTTAGCAATCATTTTTTGTTCCCACCTCTGAATACCTGTAAGTTAGGGGTGAATTGGAATTGATGCATCAGCGATGTTAACAATAGTTTCAATACCTGGACAGCAAGAGCGAGCATTCTTGGAATGAATCATAATCTGGTTCCAAGATAAAAGAGAGTGAATTCTTAAATAAGAAAAAAGATTTTTCATTCTCTAATGAATTATGTTACTGAGTTTACTGTTTTCTTAAACTCTTCGAGAGGTTCGTGAATAAGTTTCATTTGACTGATGTTTAGGCAGATCGCCTTCTTCGTAACCTGAAAGGATAACAACAATCTGTGACTTTCCGATCAAACTTCTCCACCAACCCATCGAAGTTCGAGACCCCCAGGCATGCAGGTGATTGTAAGAAGACTCTGAATAAGGAGATACTCCAGGTAACACTGGCCGGTTAGTACCATCACTTACTGGGTGGTTCCCGAAGAATCCCTAAAGTAGTGGTGAGTGGCCTCTTTTTTCCTTTCAATAATCTGCGAGCCCCGGGGGTCTCGAACTTGAGTGAGTTGCTCGATAGTCACAGAGTGTTATGACCCTTTCAGGCTTTGAAGAAGAGGATTCCGCCGAAACGTCAGGTAAAAAAAAAACATATTTACACACCTCTTGAAGAGTTCAAGAAATCAGAAAATTCAATAATACAATTATGCCGAGATTTATGGAAAATGGTGCGTGGAGCCAATGAATTATGTTAATTGTAAATACTGCACCTCCATCCCGCGCTTCTTGATGTGACGAAATTTCAGAGATTTATAGGTCTTCAGTAGTATTAGATAAGCTGAATAATGAGGTACTTACTGTTGGTCCCGTATGTCGAAGCATCTATATTGCACAGTGATGCCGGTTCCTTCTTTCTGAAAACCCAGATATTACAATACACAGAGAACTCTGTGAAAGTCATGAACCTGGTACCGCAATTCATCCCACCTACCTACCTAAAAAAGGGTCAAACAACGTTTTTTCAAGTATTTTCTAACAAATCACCTGAAAACTCGCTTTGCCAAAAGGTGATTAATTCGTCTCGACAACTCATTCATCTTCCACATTGAATCATAGCCATTCCCAATATTTAAGTCATTGACCTGAACAGCGAATTTCTAGGAAAGTCAAACTTTCACCAAACTCACCAGTGGAACTTTGACTGCTACGAAAAAAAAAAAAGACTTTGTGGTAGATGGTAGATAGCAACCTAAAACAGCTTGAAATGACTTGATTATGAGGGCAAGCCATCAAAGTGAAGGCATTTATGAAAATGGTAGCGAAAAAACCTGGAGTAAGAAGCGGTAGCCTCTGTACACCACCGCATCTGCCTTCATTAAGGCAGTAATATATGTGGACACATTAAAAATGAACGTTACATTGAGAGAACTGAAGTTCTCTAAAGGAAATTCGGTAAAGGTAANTAATACGTCGTTTCCGTTAACCAAGCCGCGATGTTCGCAAATGAGATTAAAGGACTCACTTTTCTTTGTTAGGGTGTCGTAGTGTAAGAATAATGGATCCTTCAAGAAAGAAACAAGACGTATGATCGCATGTTCTGCACTAATGCGTGAGTCTGCCGGAAGGCTGCTTTCATACTTCGACGTGCGTGCCGGCACGCAGGTACAAACAACTTTGCGTGCGGCGTGCGAGCAGCTATGCGACGGCGGCGCTGACCAACTGTGTGGCAGCAGTGGCACGTGATCCATCCGCGTCCAGCGTTGTCAACACCTCTCTAGCGCCGCTCGTCGCATAACCACTCGCAGGCCGCACGCAAGATTGTGCCTGCGCTTCGACCTGCGTGCCGGCACGCACGTCGAAGTATGAAGGCAGCTGACGGGCGATCGGCATCAACATCAAGAGAGAAACAGAAAAGGGATGAACGCCGCTAAGTATGAACGTGCCCAACGGACACACACTACTGTTGGGCGCTCTGCTTGCTCTAGAACGCTGTAACTGATTTCAGGTACTGTCTCGTAAATGTTTTTCTTCTGTTTGTGTTTATGCATTTGTTTATCAGCTGTCCTCACATGGGAATAGTCTATGCATTCTGCGGTCATTTCCCTAATTTTTTCTGTTATTTTTTCATTTCCGTTCCATTTGATTTTTTCTCAATTTTTAGGACTTCTATGATCTTTCACTTGTTTGACTATAACGTGCTAACAAAGTTGACTGATAACAAGTCGACAATCACGAACGGAATGCGCCGTGCACCTGGACCACTGAGTTTTACACACAAATGAATACAGACAGAACTTTGTTTTATAATGAGATTGTTTAGGATTTCGGCTGTCTAACGTACACAAGGAGGACAGGTGATAAGAACTGTTTGCAGCACGATCGCATGAACTAGAGATTCCATACAATTTTACAATTCAAATATGCTGATAAGCCTTTTCTACTTATCATCTGACCTCCAGTTTCTGTTTATTTTGGAACCAGTCGGGTCGCCCGACTTACGCCGGGCTCTCATTCCCCACTTTTACAAAGTAGATAGAAAATGTATTACAGTTGGCGTGGGGGTGTGCGCCTCACCTGCCACGTGCTTCTTCACTCCTGAGACTCAGGTTAGAGGCTGTATGTTCTCGGTTTAGAAACGTTCCTGAGCCCAATTTTAGGCTCACCTCCTTATCTGCGCTATAGCGTTCAAAGTTGAAAAAAGAGAAATACATGGCACGATCCCGGTACAGATAGAGATCACTGTTTTGAAGCCTCCACTTCATTCCACATTACTCACTTTACTCCGCAGTACTAACTCATTAACCGTTACATTAACCTACCCACCAAGTTACTGTTTACATATAAGAAGGAAATGTAGGATAGAACTGGGTTCTCCATATCATTACCTTTATCGTAATCATAAAGTTTTGCGGACGGACATACCGACACACCAAGTTACTGCTTTATAAATAAGAGAGATTCACAGTCTGCATGAATATAGAACGACACGGGATGAGGCCATGAAAAAACAACCGAGCACGCTTCAACAAAATCGTTCAAAAAAGTCCTGCTTGATTGGTATTGCTCTTTTTATCTTGAATTTATAGAAGAACATTCTTTCGATAACCACTTTCAGTATGTGTATCTAGTGCCGAATTCTAAGCTAGGATACCTGTCCTTTATCACTCGATTCAAAATGATAGCGTAATTAAGAGTGGGAAATATGGACCAATTGCATTAAATAGGTCAAGTAAACCAGTGGGAAATTCGAGGAAATCAGATTTGAGTTGGCCACACTCGAGAGTTTATCCAAACACTAAACACAATCGGCTGTTGAGGGCACTCGTCCTTCAAACCAGCCATACAAAAAGGAGACGTATTTTGCAGATTTTTAACGGAACATTTTCATTTCCCTCAATGCAAACACTCTTAGTAACTCCTACCAGCAAATTTCGAATACGTGCAATCCCTGGAAGGTTAGATCGCATTCTGGGCAAAGGATGAAGGGTGCAACAGAAAAAATCAGGTTGGGGAAAACTGAACAGTAACTCTGGTAGGAAGGAAGATTGCCGATGGACGGTTGGATCAGAGCGGTCTAACTACCTTGGAATCAGATTTACTGCGCAAAACCGGGCATTTTACAAGTCGTTACCTCAATCGGTACTGGAGGAAGTTTGCCCGATCCCATGTGAGCAATTCGTCCTCTCGCCAGAAGGGCTATGCAAATGTATAAGAGATAATTTCCTATAACAGGAATCCCTAATCAATCCCTAATACAGTAATCAAGAGTTTCCCCAAAACTATGAAAATATTGGTAAAAAGAAGAAAAGTAAGAAGAAATTGAAGAGGAAAGATGAGAAGTGCTACAAAAGGAAAACATCGAATAGGAATCCAGAGAACCCAGTATTTAAAACCCAAAATCACTTCTGATCTTCGTCAGGATTCACTGTTATGTAGCTGAGGTGGCAAGTTCACACATTTACATTGATTTCGAAGCCCTGGATTCTCTTCGCTTCGTATTTCATGCAAATTTTTAGATGAAAACACTATTTACCTTACCTTTGGAGCCACTTATAGAGAAGTACAAACAGGTGGTAGAGCGGCTTCACCACTCTGTACTACACTCATAAGGGCGTACTTTGAACAACTTGTACTCAAAGAAACTAACTCAAGCTTTGCAAGTTTTGAAGATGTTAAGTATAGGAAGAACTCAGTCCACCTTCAAAGCACATTTTTCACTAACTGACCCTTGACTTGCGCCTTCTTGTACCATCACTTGCCATTTCACCAGTTAAAGCAACTCAACGTACATCCACTGACCCTTTTTTTTGCTTCGCAAAGGTTTTTCCATCTTTAGGGGATCACAGAACTCTGCAAGCACGGCATACCGTTCGGGTACAAAGAACCATACCCAGCTGACCCAATCAACAAAGAAGCTTTCCACATGATACTTTTCTCATGGAACTTTGAGAGAAGCTCTGAGGTGCTTATTCATCAGAAGGCAGTACTCGTCCAAGTTGACTCTTGCCCTCTTGTCATCCAAGGATATGTTCTGGTTAGAAATGAAAACGAGATAAAACATAGGAAAACATTTACACGACTATAAGGATGACTCGTCGGGCGTAAATAGCCTATCAAGCTGGTAGATATAATCACGACGACCTCAAGATCATTTGTTTACACGTCCAATATATATCGAGTGATGTGGGTGTCGTGGTGATATAACAGTGTAACTAAGGTAGACGACATGAACAACTAGATTTGGAAACAGATGATGAAGGTCAATTAAAAACATTAGAAGACGTTTTAGTATAGACTAATAGTGATTTTGGCGAGGTAGAGGCCTCCGCTTTTTAGTTATCCTTCTCATTCTTCTCAGTCTCATTTTCGCACACTTTCAGCTTTTCCATCATTGAGGTCGTCTTACGTTCCTGAAATCATGAACATTCATGAAAATGAACGAAAACACGTAATAATAAGTTGAATCACGCATTAGGGAGTAGGTTACTGCTCAGAAAACTAATCTTGGAAAAAGTTCCTCCAAAACAAAAAGAACTGAGTTCCTGAATAATGAGATAATCCTTAAGCAACGTAACAGAAGGTAGAAGAATAGAACGCGATCATCAAATGAAAGCTCTTAACAATTCTTGAAACCTTCAGTCTCATGAATACACA
Source organism: Haemonchus placei (assembly GCA_900617895.1). Taxonomy (NCBI): domain Eukaryota; kingdom Metazoa; phylum Nematoda; class Chromadorea; order Rhabditida; family Trichostrongylidae; genus Haemonchus; species Haemonchus placei. The sequence goes on from UZAF01017367.1 coordinate 32,569, forward strand.
ATCTCATTCGGGTGCTGAAAGACCAAGGGAACACCAAATGCGCTATGCATCGTTAAAAGCGACTAGGGTGGTGAGAGGGCGATGCGATGAGGCGAAGTTACCAAAGTAAGCCATTAGCGAAGTTGCTATGCGCCAAGTAATAACCACAGCACCTATGCACTCCTTCCTCTGAATGGATTAGTTGCAATTTTAGCAATGTCTCCAGACATCATTTTCTTATGGAGGACAATTTGCATCGATGCTGTCTTCGTGACTCGTACACTTACATAGCTTTTACATTCGGCCTATATGTGTGAAGTGAGCTCGACGTTGTAAAAATTGTGGCTGTAGAATTGATTAAGACCTAAGAAGCAGCGAACCAGCCAGCCCGAGCGAACAATGTGGAGAAAGGGGCTACAGATACAGTATGTATAAATATAGAGTACAAGCTCATAAGGTAAATGTAAAGTATTAGCTTAGTAGTATATATGAAAAGCATCAGCTTAATATCGAAGTGTCGTACACAGTTGATATCTGGCAATACCTCATTTTTGGGAATGTCTTAAAAAGGCCGATTTCATCCAATTGCATATTTAAGTTACTAATATCACATGAAGAAACCCATGAAGTAGACCCAATCAATGGAGCAGATTCAACGCATTCAGTCTTTATTTTTCAGTGTTAGCAAAATATAGTGTTACTGTGTGGCAAAGAGGACGTGGTCATAAGGAGGGAAAGAGGATACCATCATGTTTAAAGCTACCGAGCTTTCTATTGACAACTCGCTTCTTATTATGAATGACATTTGTACTTTCATATAATGCCCCCGACCGGAGACACATACAAAGCAAGTCAACAGCACCAAATGTCGAAACTCGAACAATAAAATTCAAGAAAAAAGCCCATACCTCTTCTTCCTTGACGAAGTCCCCGAAGTCCTTGAGAACTTCTTGTTCGTCAAATGACTGGTCTTGATCAACCTCATCCAAACCTATACATCGAAAGTGTATATCAAAATAACCGATCATTCTCACACTAGAATGCATACCATCCATTGCGTTGAATTGCGATTCTAGGAACGAGCGCTCCTCTTCATTAAGTTCTAGTGCGGAACCATCTTCACCAATAATGACACCGCTATCAACGTGTGATACAGGTCGCGAAGACGAAGATGGAACTGATTCAGAATGGCCATTTCCACGCACATTCAATCCCCATGCGTTTTTTCGCATTTCAACCACACTCATGATTTGAGATTTGACCATTCTGCAACATACGATCCGTTACGCCTTCAAAATGGATGAGAAGACCAACAAACAGACGACTCACTCGCTAAGTTGCGGGTGTCCTTTCGCAAACGCTACCATTTTCGTGAGCAGTTGGTTCATCTGCGGTTCCGTCACGGTTGAAGCATCCAAGTGCCGCCCACATAACTAAAAAGTAAATTGAGAGAAAAAAAGTGAAATATCAAACGTACAAATTAGTGAAAATGAAATAGCACAAACGTAAAAAACACCAAACATACCTTCACAAGCTGAATGACGGTTTTCATGAGGCCGTCGCTCATTTCTAGCTTCAATAAGTCATCGAGCTGCTCCAACAAAGCTTCTCCAACCTTGTCTATACGACCTTCGTTGTCCTGAAAATATGGAGCATTAAATATGAGCACTGAAAGGCTAAGATGGCTTATAACTCAGACTCAAAAATGTCCTAGACGTAAAATAGAAGAAAAATCAAAGAGTTATAAGGGAAATTGAGAGCATGACTGTCTATAGTTCCAAAGCATGACCAGGAAGCACCAAAACGGATCACAAAACTGAGTACTAATTATATTGGTGAGTTTGTTGTTGTCTTGAACTCTTCACGAGGTTTTTAAANTTTAAAAACCTCGTGAAGAGTTCAAGACAACAACAAACTCACCAATATAATCATGCCGAGGTTCATAGAAAGCCGTACATGGAGCTGAGTACTAATTGTCAATTTTTTTACGTATGCCTTTCTAATATATCCAGTTTTAGATCTAAAACTTTCGACTTCAGAATTCCACACATCTCCACTCCAGAGGAATGATCGAAAAGAAATGCGAAAGAATCTCTGGTACTTATTTTCGGTACTTACACTCTTACGAATTTCACAAAAAATGTCGTGAAGTGAATGAGCTTCAGGGCCCATTTTCATTTTTGGTTGAAGCATCAAGTGAAATGCGATGACAGCAATTTAAATGAAAGCCGATTATTGCAGATTTAGATCTAATGTAGTACAAATGACAAATGTTTGAGGAATTGACAGTTGATACGTTGTTTTGTGATTCATAAATTGTGTCACTTGGTCAAGGTAGGGCAGTTGTATAACGCTGAGCACATAATACAGCCGAATATGAAAAGCTGTAAAACTATCCAATGCAACTTATCATTATTGCTTGCTTTCAAGAACAAATGCGAAACATTTGTTTCATTGCTGATATAGATTTTTCACTTTGAGTTCCCCTCTAAATTTACGAGGTTTCCATTAAGTAAAAGAGAAAGAGATAGTCGTTTGCTCTTCGAATTACATGCCTCAGTTCTTCTATCGTTATGATTTAAACGGACTTCAGATTTGCATAGCGAGTGGTCCAGTCGCCCCCAACACCTACTTTTTCATCAGCATTCCAGCGCCAGTAACTAATCGCTCATGATATTTATGCTAGAATCAAAAACCATCGACCGAAAATGGCCACTAGTTCAGAAACAGTGGTGAAATTGATTTGAACGGCCAAGTTCGTTTCGGTCGGATGAGGACACATTCAACCCTTACACGTGGGGATCGTTATAATCAGCTAAAGAATTGGCTTAGCTGTTGATTGGCTGGAAGGTTGGCCATCAAATTTAACGCGACAATGTTCGAAGGGAAAGTCCAACAACCTCAAGCATAGGTACCGTGACCAAAATGCAACAACTCTCCACTGGAAGACTGGAAGCCACTAGATAGAATACTTAAATCGGCAGGGTTTTTCAATTAAGCTTTTCTCTAGGGACTAACCGTCACATAATAGTAGCCTTAATAGTATAGTAAATCGTGCGGACTTATAGTGTAACTAATTTATGCTAAAAAATCTTATATTGGGGCTGACTAGTTCCGTACTATGACAGACCTGGAATCCCTTCTAGAGCACAGCAAAAACAAAACTGAAATTAATGCCCTGTACAGCAAATGAACGCCTCTTGAATAACACATGGGTTGGAAAAACATTAATATTTCAAAAAAAAAATTCAATTTGAACTAACATTGCCGCTCATGGACCAATGCAATAAAGGGCAAATATTGCACTTCAAGCGCTGGGCAAAACTCTGCGCTTCCGAACCGGTAATAATGTATGAGTTGTTGTATGTATGCAAAAGAATATGGGACAGACTTTTACCTTTCAATTCTTCTTGGTACAACTTTTTCTTCAAAGTGAATTTTCTTATGATGTAAATCTTTGAAGCTTAAATGGAATATGAAAATAAGTACCATCTCCATCTTCTCATAGATCTCGGCGAAGAAAATACACAAATTAATCCTGTGCTCTGGATGAAAAGTGAGGCGTTTCCCGTGGAAATCGCCAAGCAATTTCAGCACGGAGTCACGTAGTAAGGACGGAATCTGGAAGAAAAACGGCCATCAAATGACTTCATAATGGGATTTCGGCCCCGATTTCATGCATCTCATTCAATACCTCCAAACACAAGAAATTCAACAGCCGAGCAAGTGTGTGTTGCGGGTTGTTCCCAGACAACGGACGAGGTGCTACAGAGATGGCCTGAGAAATAGAAAAACATTAAGTGCAATCACACATCATTTTTGAGAAAACTTACCATCTCAAAAATCATATGCACAGCAACCGCTCGAGTCGGAGGTGACATACGCTTCTCGAGCATCCTGTCACGGATGGCCCCGGCCCACGAGTCAAAGTCATCAGTGTCGCTCAGAATTTGCTCCAAACCAACTTGGATCTGAAAAAATATAGAAGTTGGGATAAGAACGAATAGAGTTCAAAATAACAGCATACTTCTTGAAGGGAAACGACATTATCACTTTGAACCATGTCATGATGCAACTCTTGCGAAGGAATATATCTGAAACCCAAATGATCGGGCAGTTTATAGGGAGAAAACCAAATCATAAACTTACTCTTCTAGCACAGCACCGTTGGGAAACTGATTGTACATGGCTTCATAGGCACGTACATCGGCTTCCTCACCATAGTATGACATGGCCGGTCCGGATGGCTATAATGAAATATTGAGGGAGCGGTAAAAGAAAACCAGGTTGAGCCGTCAAAACGAGATGTCCTGTAGAAAACACCTCGAAGAATGAAAAGAGTGTTTTTTATAAGTTTCAATTAATTTTCTAAAAGGGAAAATGCAACTTCGAAACTCGACATTATGTCACTTGTTTCACGTTACTACCAAAGTACCACTGTAACACTCATAGAAAAGAAGGTGGAGATTCACTGAGAAACAGGTGGTGTTCACACGATTGATCGCAGCACGAGAGTATTTTTTACTGGGGTAATTCATAGGGGCCAGGAAAGTGTTGATGCTTAGATATGAATAGAGCTTTTGGATTTAAATTCGACTCGTGTTCAAAAAAAAACTTTAACGAGGGGAGAAATCTAATTCAGAACAATTTCCTTTTTTGGTCAATTTTTGGCTGTCAATGACAAATGTGGGTGTCGAACAGCAAGTGCCGGTGAACAGTCAATGTGGCTGAATGGTAGAGAATGGAACAGGGTATTTGCGATCGGACGAGTCGACGATTCATGACGATCAATATTAGCGAGTTCGTCGACGCCTCGTCGGAACGGCGATCCTATACAAACGGGATCGTGCAAGCCTCACAGCCAGCACGCAGACTTCATTGTCACCATTCAGCTCGACCGAGTTCTCCCAATCAAAACGTAAAATCCAAACTAAAATTCCTAAAATTATAGACTATTTCATAACATCGGAATACAAAGTGCTGAACGCGATCACGGATTGAGCAGAGTGCCCAGGTGATATTTCAGCAAAAAGTTGTAGCTATAAGAGCAAATGGAGCTTCAGAAAAGCTGACAAGAAAAAGTCGGTTTGGCAGAACACTCGTTTGGAAAAATATTGGGAATATTGTGACTCTGCTGGTTATGTTTCTGAAGGATATATTTTACCTATAAGCAATTCATTCCACATCGGAGTCCAAATTTCCCACGTAAACTTGTTTGCGAAGTCGCTGCAGGGAAAGATTCTAGCTGTAGGGAATTGGGAAAGAGTATTTGTTGTGACCTGAAAGGGCCACAGGAAGAAGGGTGCTCACTTAACAAACAAAATTAATTAAAGACAAGCTAGTTTTGAATATAGTGGCTTAATAAGCTGATACAAAGGGGAAAATAGAACACAATCTGAGAGGTAAGGCTGAATTTAACGACGAAGCCTTCAGTCTAAAATGACTGACGAACAAATCGTCTCCGCCTTCGACCGGTTAGAAAGTCACTAGGAAAGCTGGATCCTTTGCTTAAAACTAATTAAATGCGTTGATAACCGGTCACGGGTCCAACTCGTAGTGAATAGGGAATTTTTTCCCGAACAGAGGCTGTCGAGCGCAAACATCACCATCACATACAAAGGAAAAAATGACAAGATGGTCGTACATGGCACAGCATGCACTATGAAATTGTAGCTCACCCAAACGTATTGAACAGAAATTCGCTACATAAAGTGGGTTTCTTTGGAGAAGCTAGCTCTGTTTGAGATAGATTAAGATATAGTTGTAAATACATGGACAAATTTCGAGAACTGCCGGTTTTCACAAAACACATCGAATTTGTATTGGCGTTGGAAGGGCGGCCACATATGATGGTCAAAAAACTGTGGATGAGGCAATAAAAGCCTATAGGCGACTTACTTACATCTAGGTCACGATATTATTAATTTTTTACCACCTAAAAACAATTGAATGGGTGCTTATTTACAAGGTTCCGCGCTACCAAAGTAAGCAGTGTTTATCAATCTCAAGGTAAAGACATGCAAACATTGACCAAATTCAAATGTTAAAGATGGGAAACACGTGACAAATAAATCCTATCTGACATTCTAAAACTACCAGGTGTTTTCATTGGTACCAGATCATAACCATATCGGTGATCCTACCCCTCTCTTGAGATTCCACGGGTATCTGGATAACCTTCACCATATTCAACTCGAAGTAAAAGTATTTATTTACAAACAGTGTTGTGTTAAGAGATTTACGAAAACATTGTCAACAAATACATGCTGACACGGTTTTACTAGTATACACAAGTATAGAATTTTGTAATACCTTAGAGAACATGTTAAGAATGGTTAAAAACCACGTGTTGCCGAACTTCCACAAACGCTTAACTGCTGTCCCTTCATTTCAATGCCCACAGCGCCTCCATGCTTCAGAAATTTGGTCCAAACAGTTTACTGGGCTCTTCATGCGGGGTATGAGCTTTTTCACTTTAAAAACTATTTACGGTAAGTCAGAATCTATTTTACAGAGTAGCAGAGTGGGATAAAGACGGCTTATACAACATGGCAGAGGGACTTACGTGTCCCATAAACGTGTGACACAGAAACCCCTGGTGCACCACCACCATGCCCGTGGGCCCCACAAAGGAGTATGTGTCACTTCGTGCGTCCGAGGACGCGCGTGGCAAGTTGCGCGGCGAAGTTCGTGGCGATTTGGACGACTGCGGCGTTTAACATTGGAGCCCGAATTTGAAGTAGAGTAGATTAGAAGGATCACCTGACCCCACTCAACTACTCTACTTCAAGTTTGTGCCTCGAAAATAGGCGTCAGTCGTACAAATCGTCACGAACTTCGCCGCGCGTCCTGGGACGCACGAGGTGACCGTCCCCCGGACTCAAGTATCCCGTGAGTGTGTGATACATAAACCCCCTGATGCACCACCATTAAGCCAATGGGCCCCACCCAGGGTACCTCTTTGTTGCGTCGTATATGTGACGGGTCAAACACCGTTACATATACGACGGATTTTGGAATCCGTCTTGTCTACATCATTCCAATATAAAAGTAAGTTTAACATCATAGATGCACATATATGAAATTTCGATCCCACAAAGTTTCAGAAATGGTCCTAGACATTTAAGGAATGATGCAAATAGAGATAAATAATAAAGTCCCCGCGTTAATCGATCCCGTTCTTTGGATGCGCTCCCGCAGCCGACCTCAAATTTTCCAATTAGAATAAGAGTGGCTATTTGTGAGCACATGTGGCCTTTGGCATGACTTGCGTTGGCGGGGAAAATGTTGTTAGAGGGGGGGGGGGGGGGGGGGGGGCACACCAGTGTTAGTTTATCAAGAAATAAGACGGTGTTATGCTAATCTATGTTACACCAAAGACATGGCTTTTTCGAATAAGCCTTGGAAGGAAGGAGCACCGGGAAGGACGTGCTTCCTTTTTTCGCACCAGGTAATCATCTCACGCACCCCGAGCCTCCTACCTTAATAAGACTTCGCTAAAAAATTACACCCTTGATACTGAAACCCTACCATCCTCCTCTTCGTCTCCGACACAATGCTAGGTATAACACGGATCACTTCGCGCCGTGTTGATTTCTTGGTAAACTAACACAGTGAGCGTCCCCTCTCCGTCAGTGCTTATAACCTCCCCTCAAGTCTGCTGTCCACCGACCCCGGAGGGATAGGAAGCTTGGTTTCGATCTAAGACTCGATCCACAGACCGTGCACATGTAATAAAGTTCCTTTTGTCACTACATCGCCTCAACCCTCACCAGCTTCACATACATCCGCATTCAGAGGCGGACGAGTTTTTATTGCGTTTTGGAGGCTGCACTGTACATAACGGAACACATGCTGAAAATTCAAACAATAGGGAAAGTAGAAGGCAACAAAGGCATTTTTCGCCCGATGTAGCCAGCTCTTGACGCAACCGCAACGACCGAAATTACGTCCAAAAATCCATTCTATGCCATTTTCTGCATGAGAACCTCGTACAACCCCCTATTCTACATTTCTCAGGTACCCTCACACTCCCTGGATTCTAGAGATTTTTCTCTTCTTCACCGATGCACCATTTCCCGTCAACAAAAGGATACCTCAAAACTATCGTAAACTACGCTTTTAACGAAAAAATAGCAGTTGAACAAAACGGAACTTCATCAGCGTAAGCAATACGTGTCGTTTACATTTCTGCATTTGAAACTATATTCATAGGACCCGTCTTGAGTTGAAGGATCGTGGCATTGTAGAATCCGCTCACAGCCCCAAAAACCTACCAGTTGGGAAAATCGCGAAGTCACGTGACTGGGACTGACCCGAAAAAATACGGTGCCTTCCAAACAAAAAAGTATTTCATTTCGGTAGTAAATACATGATTCTAACACTATAAACATGCCCTGTGTGAGTCGTGAAGTACTAAGACGGGTTTACAAGTGATGAACTAATTCCAGAACGGTCGAATTCATGAATAGAAATTGATTGGGGCATGTAAAAATCGTAAAAGGAGTAGATACGCACATTTAGCCGCACCTCATCGTCTCGAAAAAAATTGCGCTTCTTCAGCCTTACTTTTTTAAAATACGTAACCCTTTGTAGCGTTCATCCTTTTTTTATGATGACGCAGATCGTAACCAGTCCTGGTGCTACGGGCACACCATATTTGCATTAGCATTTAACAACCAGTCGTAATAACTGTAAACAATCAATCACTTACATTTTGTTGATGATAGTTCCTTGGAACAAAGGCCGCTGCATTAGGATTAAGAGGGAAGGTAGGCATCGGTCCTGAGCACTGCTGCTGTACTGGGGCGAATTTGGTGCGATCTAGAAAAAATGAACACGTCAAAGCGAAATCAAGTCAAAGTTGTAAATATGTGCATGTACCGCAATGATTTGGAACTCCTCTATTTCCATATTGCATGGGAACACCGAAGTTGTTGTGATTGAAATAATCAGGGGCACGTGTTTGTGGTTGGTAGCCGTTGTAACTCCAATCTATAGTTACATTATTACTACCATAATAATGTGATATACGAAAGGATCATAAAATATGAATAATAAGTGACTATTATGTGATCCAGAAAGCATTTTATAAGTACTAAACATTTGGATTCACACCAGAGTAATTGCTTTCAAGAGAGAACTCTTAAAACGATTCTAATTTTGCACAGCACCACCACAGCTGCGGCAGATCGATGAATATAATTTAATGAGAAACTTATTATTTATGTGAGCTGACGCATGTATAATTAGTTCTAATCGCTGTTATTGCTTCTAAGGATTCCGCTGTTGAATCCTGCCCAATGTGTGAAAAATTCTAAAAACCTAGCCACTGAGTAAGTTTATAGAGCTCAAACACCGCAGCGGGGCATGTGGGCGCAGGCTATGACTAACATAGGTAATAGAAATGTCCGACGGCTATCCGCACATTACCATTGAAGCATCACCCAAAATGGACGAGGTTTGTGAGCCATAACATCCAAATGTAAGTAAACCTCAACTAAAAAAATCTGCATTATAAAGCGGTTGGATTCCTTATTACTTTTATAGCTGCCTCATCAGTAAAAGTAATCGAAATGAAGATTATTTTACTCCAATTCGAGGAGATTCCTGGAAAGATCCACATAAAAAGTCTCAAATTCAAAGATCTACTTCGAAAAAGAAAAAAAGCCTGCCTTGGGCTTCTTTACAACGAAGTATTTTTTCTTCTGGAAGGCAGTTACTACGAGGAAACCGCAAAGTTTCGCCCGATGAGTTCACATTGCTGTGAGTCCCTTTTTCCCACATTTCGCTTTTCTTTTTTCTTTTCGAAAATGTGCCGTTATAACTTTAATATGAGGTCAGACTTTAGGAGCTTATAATTGTAACTGAATTTAGCCAAAGGTTGGACTATATCTTAAGCACTACAATCGCTGTCTAGAATTTCGATGAGATACCTATCCCTCATATCATATGAGGATGTTTACAGTTATTTAAACAAGTCACCGATGGTACTGAAGGTTTTCGTTGATTACATCGTATAGATCTGCGATATAATCAATGAAAATCAGTCAGATATATGCACATATATGCAATTACATAGAAGCATTATACCGACCTAATTTACTGATAGACAGTAGGTCCACCTGCCCGATTTAGGTTGTGAATGCACTAAAAGGCCCTACTTAGGCGTAAAGGGGGAGGTAAAAGGGGGGGGGGGCAGAGAATTGACGTTGGTCAATCCCGGCTTGGAATGCATCCATGCTTCGACCTTTATCGAAAATCATAGCAGTTTTTGAATGCGATTGTTGACGCCGATTTGTAAACAATATAGCGGCACAACACGGGACTACATCACCTCCACCCTTTGCAGAATGAGAACGTAATCGCAATAGTAATCATGTCGCAACATCGAATGGTTTCCTATTTTTGTAAGTTTTAGTGTTGCTTTTCATTAAAGCAGTAAAGTGAGGACGAAACACAGATGACCAAACTAACACAATAGGTTAGAAGTTGGCATAACAGCGTGATTAAGGTATATATCGCCCATATACACATAATTTCTTAGATGAACTGGTTTTGTCTGCCGGCCTGTCTGTCCGTAACCGAATTAGTAGGTGTGATAAAGGAACTGATAAGCCAAACCGACAGCTGAAAACTGAAAAACTAATCGATCCTGCAGTATTAATGTGAAGTGATCCTACGGTTGTCATTACAACCAACCGTTCACTGCTTTACGAAACTTATTTGAGAAGTATCCACTTCTAAAAGTTCTAACTAAACACTTGGAATTGCACAAAGTGCATGATGAACAAAGGAAAAGGAGACAGGGTGCATCATGTTCATCATGTATTTAGTAAAACACAATCATGGTAAGCCAACGATAATTTGATTGAAAACGAACAGAAACGTCTAATACGGTATCATTGAACTTCCGTGTTATATCCTTTGCAGTAAGTGGATAGTCCGATTGGTAAACTTTGCTGTTACCGGATTGATACTGTTGTCCTGATGGAGGTTTAATGGTGTTTTCAGAAGTAAGAGCTCCAGAACTATGAATCGTCAGCTCACCGATCTCATACCCTTCAATTTCGGGAACATGATGATCAATGATTTCCCACTTCTGTGCTATCTTCGGTCTTGCCTCTGTCAGAAACGAAAGGACATGGTAGCAGTCTATCCCACGCGACTTTCCCATATCCCAGTCCTTTATCCTTTGTTATAAGCCTATTTTAATTTAATATTATTGGACCATAAACATACATACGGGACATAAAGGTTGAAGGAACGAGCATACCCCCAATCTTTCATGGGACTAATGGAAGTTTTTATTAATTCTAAATCTTCAAAAAAAGTCTAGGCACGAAGTTTTGGGGAAAAATTTGAAGAGATACGGGCGAAGTTCCAGATAATGTCGGTTAAAATGGATTAGAAGCGGTGAAATAAAATTCAGCAGTTTGGATGTAGAGGAGCATTTAGAAATTAACAGGAAGGTAGCTACTTTCATTGCTTGTTTTGTTACCAATTACTAGAAAATACTAACCCTTGCGAGACGGATCTTGGTAGGGCGCACGGTTTGGCTGGTAATTCCATCTATCACCCATAATTGTACGACCTGAAATTACGCAGACGATTTCCAGCTGTTCACGAACCAAGTAAAACATATTTAATACTGAGGAGAAGTAGATACATACGAAAGGGAAGAGAAACTGGGAAATCAATATCGATTATCAGCCTACTCCTAAAATAAAAAAATCAGACCTAGGGCATGCTCCTGCAGAAAAAAGAGCCTAAGAATGAATCGATCACGCCGCGATGGGAAGCAATGTCACACGACACTCCCCGTGATACAGGAATAACGATTAGAGCGCGATTGCTTCGAGGTCGGGCCCTTTAATGGCTGCACTTTTGACACCTAGGTGGTCGTCAAACACCCAACACCCTGAGTGTTAGGAAGTGTGTTTTGACCATCCTGCAATTTCACTGAGCTATTGTACGGTTGTAGTATTGATTTAAACGTCCAACGGACTTCCGTTGCTGTTTCTTGCCTCATTTTGGTGAGAACACTCGCTTGCAGGGGTACTGTAGTGATCTGAACCGTAACGAAAAGGGGAGTTTTCTCTCGTGGAGAGCTTTCGTTCGATTCAAGAAAATATTGGAATGCAGAGGGTTAAGAAAATTGAAGGGTCATATAGTAACCATGGCCCCGAGTAGCAACTGTGTAGACCGAATATGCATTCAAACGCCTCTACGACTTCGGGTGACAGTTGCAATGCGTGGATGCTCTCCAGAAGGACTCTGATCGCGAAAATTTGAAGTCTTCGTACCTCACAATGAAAAAGATGCAACTCAGACTATAAGTTCTCCCATAAGGTCCCTCTGCAAGTCAATGAGTCTGCCTTTTCATTTCAGCTGCTCGGCAGGGTTCTAGTAGGAGCTACACTGTTTAACTGGCTAGGATAGTGCTGTCATACCGGATCATTTCCTTCCTTTGATAATCCGTTAGTGGAACCGCAATTTTCAGGCAGAGGAGTTCTTGTGGCGCGTACTGCAGTCGGTTTTTATGAAGGGAAACATCCTGATTCTGGCCGATTCCGGTTCCATTTATTTAAACCTCTAACACTCTGTTATTTAAACCAATTACTCGCTGTGGCAGTTTGTCGGTCAACCAGTTTGTCCCGTTAATCACTGGTTGTGATGTGGAAGCCGGTAGGAGGAAGAGGAGACTGTAAAAAGCATCGTTTAAGCCAAATGATCCGCTTATGTTGGCCCGTGTTCGAGTTTTTTTTAGCATTTGTAGTAAGGGAACGTATGATGAAAAGGGCGTTTGAGTGGTTGAAGAGAGGTTCTGGATTTGCTGGGTGGGTTAAAATGGATTAGATGAAACCTAGACCACCCTATTGGTGTGAGAACTCCGTCTTTGGAGACACAATTGGGTCTGCAAACGGGAGTTGTGACTAACCGGATGAGATAACAGGGAGGTTCATCGGTGAAAACGGGAACGTAGGTGTCAATACTCCTTAAGTAATATCAGTAAGTGGGAGATTAGCGAGAAATGAGCTAAGCAAGCTTTACTCGTCTAGAAGCCAAAACTTACGGCAAAACGAAGACCACGATAATTTTTCTGTCACTTTTCACTATACATTTGGAATGATGTCAGTAAGTTCAATCAGTGGACCGATATTCCGTTGTGTTTTTCAAAAAAAGTTAGTGGTGGTGGCCAGAAAACAAAGCTGTACTCCCAGTTGTAAAATAAGACTTGTTGAGGAAACTAGTTTTTTTTCAGGCATACATTTTCGCTTGGTTTCTGATTACCAGCAGTTCCCTTTATTCCTTGGCTGCACCAATTTTCCCTACACTGCCTTGGGGAGAAAGAAAAAGAGTAACCCATCTAGCGGTGTCGGTCTAATGTGATATTACGGTTTTGATTGTAATCATCTACTATGTAAAATACACGTAGTACACTCACAACCAGTTTATCAGGCGTTGACATTGCGGCCAGTTGGTTAAATGGGCAGGACGTACTGGTATTCTCATACAGGGCAAGGGAAACGTAACTGCCATCAGGACCAAAGAACCAATTCGGATTTTTATGTTAAAGCCACAGTTCACGATAATTTTGGGGTACCCGTTTTTAATCGAAAAGCGAGGGAATAGTTCATCGGTAGTGAAGAAAGCGAGAGAATTCGCCGATTTCGAGAAAAATATGGCTCCGCAAAACTATGGAAGAAAGGAGTTGGACGAGATTGTCATGAAGGAAATAACATTGGGGGGGGGGTATTCGGACGAGATTTCAGTCGAAGTTATTGCGCAAGGAGCTGACTAAATCAGGCCAAAATTGCACAGAACGGTCTTTCATTGTCGCTGTCATGAAAAATTGCTTGAACTTCCTACATGGGTCCCCTTGTGATCGATGCAGCCTCTATAATGCCGGTGAAACTCGTCCAAGGATTCACAGGAGGCCAATCCTTCAGCCTTTATAACTCCCTAACTAGGCCATTTTCCGACCTAATGGTGCCAGATAAGTTATACGCGGGGGCCTCAAATTCATCCTGTAGGGGAACCTCAGAAACCATTTTCATCGTGAACTCTGCCTTTAATGTGGACAGAGCGAATATGAGGAACCCCGTTGCTTACGCAAAGTAATTGAAAATGAGGTAAGTAGGAGGCGTTATGCGATTTGGCGGTGACCGATGGACCACAACGGGTTCTTACTGGAACCCTCCTGATGTACCGAATTCAGTTCAGCCTCCAGCACGATTGCCAGGATTATCAACAAGAGCTCTGAACCAAGAAATGCTATGCCTCTTGTCTCTCAAGCGAGGACGATCCACTGGACTACTCTGGCTCGAGATAGGGACAAATATAGGTGTTACCATTAGGAGTAATCGATATTTAGTGGGACAACTGGTGATGCAGGTATCTGATAGAATGGACTTGAAGTGCAGGACTATTCTACACTTAATAGCAATATTTAAGCATTTATGGCAGAACAAAAAGACAAATTCTTCAGATTTTGTGTAAACTCAACAATAAATGGAAAAGAAGGCAACAAGCCATATGAAGCGATAGCGTTCATGGTCTAAATCATATGTATTACTAGTAAAAACGGACAATTCAATTGAAATCACTTGTAATCTGAGGAAATTGCAAGGCAAATCAGTTCCATCAATTGGATGGTGTAAATGAGAAATATGGCAGTTCAAATTTGTGACACTTTTCAAAGCGTCGGGGTACGCTTTGAATTGAAAGCATTTGGCGAATTTTCAGCTTCAAAATCACATCAAGCTGGATAGATCATGAATGAGGCACAGTTTAGTAAAGCAGCAAACAGCTCAGAGTATCGTCCAACTTCGGAGTCGCCTGAAATTTGTCGTATCACTTTGTTCACACTCTAAAAGAGCTCTAAAAATTGTTGGAAAATAGCATTGTTGTTCTATTCTTTCAGTATAATTGCTTGGCTAGAGGTCCTCCAATCACCTATGCCCAGGAATCATTTATGCGCAGAAAAGGAGTTCCATATCGTATTTTGGGAGTGAACTGACAGGATGCCTAAATTACAGTAACCGGATGATCGAATGGGTCTTTTCGACCATATTGTCCCTTCATATGAACGGTCCAAAAACCTCGTATGCAGCTCCCTTTATTCCATAGTCGAGGGTGGCAGTATGCTAGGTTGGAAGGTGTGGGTATCGAGTCAAAGTTCCGGCATTGCATCTGGGAGTATCCTGACGCGGAACAGCTCCTCTTCGGTCCAAGCTTTTCTGAGAGTTAATCTGAAGGTAACGGTTTCCAACATTGATGGTAAGCCAGGAGATCAGCTTCAGCACTTTGAAGCTCGTCAATCCACCGATCTGAGCAGGAGATGGAGCTTTTTGCAGTCAAATTCTAGGTTTCATGCTTTTCAACAAAAAGTTTTTGTAGTTGAAATGGATGTTCTCTTTCAGGCACCACCCCCGGCTGCCACAGCGGAGTGAACGAGGGTAGTAACGAGAGTGATGCGTGAGGGATTGGAAATCGTTTTTCCATGACTGCACGACTCGGGTCCGGGAGTAGGTTTGGTTTGGCCAGTGGGTCCCATTAACCAGCTCTGGCGAAATAATGAAAGATTGATTCCTTTAAAAAAAAAAAAAAAGAAAAAAAGACGATGGCGCATGCTCCGTACTAATTCGTAACAGCCTGGGTCTCTCTCATTTAGGCGCTCTGTCTTCCGGCCCTCCCTTTACAACTGTTCCCTTCGTACCATTCAGTTCTAATACCCACGCAAAGTGCTTTCCTTGAAGTCATACTGCACCCACTTCCCAGTTTAAAATGGGGATCTACTTCTTCTACCTTTTATTCCCGCTGTTGCCTCAGAAAAAGCATCTGAAGGCAATAAAATGATAGATAGTTGCTAGACGGGACCTCTGGCTACCTCTGCAGAATGTTGGTACTCTAAAAAGTTTTCGAGGAAAGGCTTCAGGAATCCCTCCTGTTACTATAAAAATATGGGCCAAAGAACTTTTTGAAATCTTTGCAGTCAGCTACGCAATGTTTCGTACCTTCGGCCCTTTAACCACCTCCTCCTGGGAGATATCCATTCGTCGCATGGTTTGACATTCTTTCCATCAAT
>UZAF01017368.1:12048-34280 GCA_900617895.1 Haemonchus placei
GGGGGGGGGGGCGTCGGCATGAATGTTGCTTTTGATTATGTACCGTTTTTACTGAATAAGCATCAAAGTTAATGAAGCAGGGAAGAGCAGTTTCACTTGTAGTATGGCCCGATACCTGCAGTATCAGGGACCCAAGGGCCACAGTTGCGAATTTAGGCAAAAACCAAACTTTCATAATCTTAAAGAAGTGAGACTGAAAAAAAGGAAGCAAAAAAGCTAAGCTAGGAAAAGACATTGGTTTGAGAAAAAAGTAAGACTGTTGACTCGATGAATTGACTGAAGATCTTTCGTTTTTTACTCCAAAGAGAAAAGAGGTTTAAAGGCTTAGCATTTTTCGCAAATCCTTTGAGTAATTGGCTTCGAATTTTGTAGATAGAAACGACCGGACCGGGAGTGATTGGCTTCTATACAACCCTCAGTGGCTATTGCGGACGGGAATCCATCGATATTAGCTCCTATGGGGAAAAAGGTGGGGTCTAGTCTTTCCACTTAAGAGAGTTCAATTTTGAGGGTCTCCTGGATATGGTTGTTCACTCGGAAATGTTGTTATTTCATTATAAAAAGGCATTTCAAGCTACAGAAAACTCATTCATTCGTGATTCATTTGAACACTCGCCTTTGGGCACAAGTAGCGACTTAAAATAGAATTAAAATAAATAATAATCAAGTGTATCAAATAAATTTGAATCAACTCAACAAGAACAGTCCGCCATGTCATCTTCCTCTGAGGGAGATCCAGGGAAATTAAGAGCCTGGAAGAGCCAGGTCGTTCAAAGGAGCCGGGCTTCGGTTCCTTCCGAAAACAGGGTGAAAGCCTTTCAACAAGCAGTCCATTCTTATGCCAGCAAGGTGGTATGAGGTATTCAAGAAGAAACGGGACTCACCTCAGTTGTCCGACCGTCACCATCAGCTTGACCAACTCTCTCTAGCGTCTGGCTGGAATCGTACTGCTGGCGTCGGAGAAACGAACGGAGAGCGAGAAACGTTCCTCGGCGAATGATGTCACCATCCATTAAAACGCGACGTCAGACAGCCTCAGCATAATTTCACAACAACGCATTCACATGGACAGATTCCAGAGAAGCAGAGTTTTGTCCTTTGGCTTCTCGATGGCGTCATCCCTACTGAACATACATAGCAGCCAACCCTATTTGTGAAAAGCCAATCTCATTAGATAATATATGACTTCAAGCGTCATTTCCAGTGAAGTCTACCCCTTCGCTCAGTCACTCTCCATAATCTGGTCGAGACCGGGCGTTCGAAGATCTTGACTTCTTTATTCACTTGTACGCAAAGGCAAAGCACCTGGCTTCGAATTCCACCCTCTGAGCATCCAATTCCGGCTAAGGCATTGCATTTTGAGTGGTTGTTAGGGCTGGGCTGAATTTCTCGTTGTTGGTCTTAACTGTAACCCATTCGAGTCGAATCGATCTCGCGAATGCCGCATAATTTTCCCATCTTGCTCATAAACTGTCAAATACTATACAGCCCATTGTTGTTGTTTATTCAAAAATCGGATTCCGTTAGTGATTGTTTTTTTTTATTTATTTTTGAATCAACAGCGATGAAGTGTTAACTGTATATTTTATCATAATATGACATTTGTCCTAATTAATTTACGAATGTAGATGTAATAAGTGGTATGTCGGTAGCGGAATCGACGAGGCCATACAGTACGTACGCCTACCCACAGTCGATGAATATGCCCTACCGTATCGCTATCGATTTTTTCGAAGACTTCGATATTTTTGATTTGTTTACTGTTTATCTATTACATTTATTTATTTTTAATTACCAGCAATCTGTAGTTAAGCAACATTATTTTGATAAAAACAAGACCATGAAGGATAAAGGATAAAGTCTTGGAGCATTAATCAATCTCGTCTGAAGGATGCGCCCACGAATTCGACTACCACTAAGAATCGTAGCAGTGTTTCGAATGCGTATGTGGTCTATACAATGACTTGCGGTGGTCAGCCGATGTACAAATCAATGCTTCTATCTTCCCAGAGGGGGCTGGAACTAGTTACCCGACCCCCGTAGGGATTGAAGCTTGGTTGGCCTAGGCGGATACCGGTCCTGAATTCGGACCCGTGATCATGCGTATGAGAAAGTGCGCCACTTATCACTACACCACTTCCCCCAAAGCAAGACCATAGCCTGATCTAATTCTGGGATGTAGGTGTAATTAGGGAATGTAGAGGTTTCAGATACAGTTCTGAAACAGACGAGGGTGAGGCTAAGCAGGGGTTGTACTGTATCCGCTAGACGCCGTTTGTCGGCTTTTCCAGCCGATCGGCTATCTGAGTGCTATCAGCACGTCATCGAGCGATGTTGTCATGAAAACTGTGATATGTGAATAAATTCTTACATCATTTTGTATCCGCCTTGGCGATTGTCGTCGGTATATATACGACGGCGACAGTTGCCGACGACCTATGCAGACGTTCCCTGAAGTGGGCTTTTCCAAGGATTCCAGTAACTCCTTACCCATGCTTTCATGTTCCCAGGTATCTTATCCGTCGGCGGTTTTCCATTTCATTTTTCTGAAAATTTTCTTCGAATTTTTTAAAAATCTTATTCCAAGTCTTTTTAATTAATTTCACTTCCGATCCTTTCATGCTTCCCGATAACTACAGTTCTGACAGCGGCCTCTCTTGGGGGCGTGGACCTGATGTACAAGCCTAATCAAGGGATTAGTGCGATCAGAATTGAATTCGCTATCGGATGCTGGACTTCGCAATTACTTGACTTAGCTCATAACACATCACATTTCAACACACTGCTAATCTTTATTTCTCACCAAACGGGTCGCCGGCTTACGCCGGGCCTCATTCCTTCCTTTGAAGAGTAGGCAGGAAATAACGTCACGGAGGTTAGGGGAGGGGGCGGCTTCGCTTTCAATGAGCTCTTTGGTGTGAAGAAGCATGGGTAGCCGACCTTAGGATAGGGTGTAAGTTTAATGTCCGGCTGGCTCACCCACCCCGGTGCTCCTTTCATCCTGCTCACTGTTGAAGAAAAAAAGCGGGAGTCCTCCAACTACATTATTACCTCCGATTTTTGTATAGACATACTTAGCACGATGCCTGTACAGATCGAAATCACAGTCCTGAAGCACCCACTTAGCTTCACATTACTCACTTCACTCCCCAAAACTCACTCTACCCCCCTGACCTACCCACCGAATTACTGCTTCATATATAGGAAGGAAATGTAGAATAGAGCTGGGATTTCCATATCATTACCTTTATCGTAATTACAAAGTTAGTACCGACAAACCGACACACCAAGTTACTGCTTTATGTTAAGAGAGATGATTGTTTATAGTGCAGTGCATGGATGTATAAGGGCGAAAATCATGGTGTTTATCTTCCCAGATCCCTCATTAACTTAATACCCCAGCTAGTATCGATTACATGGCTCACTCCTTCCATAAAATATGGTAGGCCTCACTGTCATACATCACTTCCTGCAACACCATATGCCATGCTGTCATCTTGTTTTAAATTTCAAGGATTTTTAAGATTTTTGTTGAAGTACAAAATAAGATGCTTACTGTTCCTATTTGACCTCCGGAGAGTAAATATTATATAATAGGATACTTTAGCGAAATTACAGCGTTCGATTGTTCTTTCGTTTGATCTACAGGCCGTAAATGTGATTCGAACATGAAGCATTATGTTGTCATTTTGTAGCGCCACATTTTTAATTCTTTTATGAAGATTTTTACATTATCATCCAATTTTTGCATTTTTATGGTGGAGAGAAAATTCTTCTTGGAAAAAAGTTGATAGTTATATCTTTGTAGCCATCGAAACGTGATGTGGACGATGAGTCAAAATTCAAGAGTCCGAACAAGGTCACCTTCAAGTCAAGACTGAAGGCATCATTGAAAAGTGTTCAAATCGAGGCCAGGTGAGTACTGTAATAGCTCATACAAAGATCGAGATTTATATGAAAATAGGGGGCTTTCTTCATGGGTTTATTGCTTATTCCGCTGAATTAACCAGCACTGTTTTGTGTAGTACGAGACAAATGGCTTTTTTTGTTGCGCTTGAAATGTTCTTGAAATGTTTTGCAGGAGTTGGCTGAACAGTCAAAGGGATTGTATTTGCAAAAACATTTTTTTAGCAATCGTAAAAAGTTTTGTGGCTATGGGTTTACATAAAAGCGGTCACCACTTCTCGAAGACTTCGATCTCAGAGTAGCAAGCAGTCAAGGTGTGATGGCAGTCGCCAGCGTATCTGAACCGGTAAAGTCCATAAAGGACTGACGTCAGTCGTTCTTCTCCAGAGCGCCGTTCTTGCACAACAATGGCAATTCAAGTCGATGGCAGTCGATTTTTTTGGCTCTCTTTTTGGACTTTACTTTTGATTTTGCTGCGTTCGATTGTACTCATTCCCGAAGCAGATATCCCGGTTTCTAGTGGCCTGCGATCGATTTCCTTATTTTCTATAACAGTTTATTTCCATCCCGTTCCCGTCCCCATCCGCTTCAGTCTATGAAGTAGTTGACTCAGAAATTTCTTCTATAAATTCCACACTTGTTTTTTCCAAAGTATGGGCAGTTTCATGAAGAGAGATAAGTTCCGTTGCTATTCTTCCTATCGCATTTATTACTTTTATCTTTTTCTTCCTTTCACTGTCTTCCGCTTCCTTTCCGCTCGTCCCATTGCTTTGTTTGCCTATGCCACGTCTTCCAAAGCCTCTGACTTGAATTTTTCTATCTTATCCATTTTTTTTTGTTTTTCTACTTTTAAGCGGTGCCTATTTCGTAGGTTATGGTGTGAAAATGAAGTACCTTTCCTGGACGACTTCATTTCTCCTCCAACAGCTGAAATTACTAAACTTATAGAGTTTTTTCTGAAAATATATTAAAACTTTATTCAATTCTAATCCGTATGTGATACCAATTATGCACACTATCTATTCCTACTTTCTCGGAGAAGAAAAAGAAAGTAAGAAGAGATTTGTAAGGGGGAGACCTCACTGTCTCGAAGAACTCCCCACCGGGTGCGCTATGACTGCTAATCACTTGATTGCTTGATTGGCTCTTTCCTAAATTGCGTCCTAAACATTACTGATTGGTTTAGAGGTGTCTTTAAAAAGTTTCTTTTAAATAAGAAACATCATTCACTAAAACTTCTAAGAGCAAGAATAGCATAGAAACAAATGCTGTCCGACCCTGTTGAAGGAAATTATTTTCCCCAATTTGGGAGGCACTTTGCATAGCGTGGGAAGGTAATGCTGTGACTGTTAAGCTTCTCAAATTCACACAATTTCTCTTCTTCTATCAGCTTTCTATATATAGCAAGACTTTCCCAAATAGGTGTTCACACGAATTGTTCTCCGTTGGCGGGCCCCCAAAAAAGTTTTGTGATGAACACCCATTAAGCACGTTATGCTTGTAGGCATGAGACTGATAACTAACTATCAGCGGCAGTGTACCCAATAGGGAAACTTCCTAACTTGTGCAATTTCCTGCTTCTTCCCTTTTTGTTGAGGAACATATTTCCGATGAGGTCTTCTAGAGAATGACTACGGCCGTGCCTATAAAAGGAATAATTATGCTTGATTACTGCTTTCCACTTATAACTTTACAAAACCGTTCTAATTATTGCCTGAGAGCATATTCTTTGCACTAGTCTCCGTGGAAACCGATTATTTCAATTAAATCCCGGAAAGGTTTCTTGGGAGGACAAGTTCATCATTTCACATCAGGCACAAGAGGCGAGGTACTTGACGGTTTAGCATGACACTTCTTCTTATTACTTTATTTTTGTATAATTCAGGGTACTGAGAAGTAGAAAGTCGGTATATATTTAACACGGTGAACTTCCGAAGACCGTTAATGGTCTCATAACTGTGATTGAACAAAAACAGCCCACTACCGCTTGTAGGAAGCAGGAATATTTATGTCGCCCTTTTGTTTTTTTTTTGCAGCTTCACATATTACACTGTAATTTACCGTAACCCTTGCGAACTTCATGTCATTTCAGTGCTCATTCTCGTGAAAAATTCTTATCCGATCTACGCAAAGCACGTGAAATTACCGATGTGAACGAGACGAACGATTTCTTGGATAAGATGCGTTGCCGTCTTGATAATCCGGACGTGTTGTCCGTTGATACCGTACATCAGCTGATGATCTCATACAGGTGAAACTCGTCCGCGACTACTTCATTGTTGAAGGCATGGCTGTCTCGCTGACATTCCATTATTTGTTACGTCATGTATTCCAGAGATAATCAGAACTACAACGGTATGATTAGCCTTGTCGAAGATCTCAGCCGTATTGAAGACTGTACATTAATAGATACGCAGGTGATACGGTATCAATATGCATTTGCCTTAGCAAGGTGAGTTCAAATCGATTATCGATTGGATTTCTTTCTATTTATTCGAACTTGTTAAGAAATGTTTTTTTTTNTTTTTTTTTCGATTATCCACTACATTATCATGATTGTTCCACATTTTTTTGCCGCGTTAATCGATTATCGATTGGGTTCGCAAATCGTCAGGTAGCAGGCCTATTTTCTTAGAATTCAATAGCTTGAAGATCATAATTTTAAAGTCTCGTAACGTCTTCGAAAGGCTACTTACAATGACTAGAACCAGAAATAAAGTTGGGTTTTTCAGGCGAAATAAAGAAGGTGACCGTGAACGTTCGTTGGCTACCGTCTTGAATATCATCGAATCAACGGCTGACAAGGAAGCCCTAAGCCCTGACGTAATCTGTTTAGCAGGTCGAGCCGTTCGTCTGCTTCACATATTTATTTTTTCCTTTTTATTTGACTCTATCAAGGAGTCAACTGCCATCTTACCACTTTCAGCGCTTGCCACACCCTTTCTTACTGTGTAATGCATCTAAAAAATTTAATTGTAAAATGAGAGGTCCGCCATGTTCCGCTGTGAGCAAACTACAATTGCCTTCTTTAGTTATCACTTGTTTTGTTGATGGATGACGGTCCTTGGCGTTGATCAGTCTCGGCTTGGGATGGGATCCCGCTTCCGACTTCCATACGGAATCAGGCATTTTGAATTCGTATATAGCCTATACAATGACTTAGGATGACCAGTCGATAAACAAGTCGGGGCGTTATCCTCCCAGACGTGTCTGGCACCGATTAAACGACCTTAGGGGGGTGTAAAGCCAGTTTAACCTTGGCAGATTGATTTGGATCCAAGATCTGATCGTTAAACCATGCGTGAGTGATAGTACGCTGCTTACCGCCACCCCATTTCGGCCTGTTTTACAGATTCCGATTAATCATACAGTTGACATTGTTGTTTTTCAGGACGCATTTACAAGGACAAGTTTATTGCCAGTAATTATGAGGATCGTGAATCACTGAACAATGCAGTTTCGTGGTGAGTCATATTTTTCTGGAAACCGGAAAAGAAAGGTGATAAAGGTTGTAAAATAGCATTCTGATGACACTTTTTTCTGATCGATTTGCTACTGCAACAGAATGAAATACCAAAGAAAGAATGCCTTAATCCTGGTGCAGCTATTACTTCTTTTTAGTAAAATAGAAGTAGTCACAGTAGTCAGTCAGTAGTCATCGATGTTCGTCCTCTTATTTTGATTTCTTGAAATAGCTGTTATTTTCTATCAGAATGTCGTCCCAGTAATCATTCAACAAAATGATGGTGGGCATATTCTAAAGTACTAAATGCTGTTGTAGCAGCAAATCGATTAGATCCTGAATCGATATATTGATTTATTGATTTTCAGGTACCGTAAGGCATTTGAAATGTCTCCGCTGGAACATAGTGGCATCAACCTCACAACATTATTACGAGCAAGTGGTGAACATTTTGAAAGTAATGCCGAAATGCAGCAAATAGGTACGGTAATTCTTAACTCTATGGATTACTTTGCAGTTATTGTCAGCGCGCTGGTTGTATTTAATTAGCTTTCAATCAATCAAGTTCAAGGGCTAGCAATCAAGTTTTGCACTTCGAGCACAGCTCCTAAAACCAATTTTGGGAAAAGGGTCTTAATCCTAATATAATTATCCTTTTCTAATGATTTATTGAATTTTTTTCTAAAGTAGTCCTTATGGATTAGAAACTTACTGACTACAGAGACTTTTTTTGAAGATTTGTTGGTTCTTCTTTGAGAGTAAGCCTTATGGATTAAAAACATACTTCCTATATATCAAAGCAAATAGAGCAAATATCTAATAAAACATGAAGAACTACATTTCGATAAACTAATTGAGAATTATAACTACGTCAGGCTGTAATAGGAAATACTTAAATAATTTGGTTCAGTTCGCCTCTTACCATTAGTCGTACGAACCAAAGTATGTCATCCCCGAGGCTCGTTAGTGACTAAAAGATGACAAAAAAGGGTTTGGTAAAGACAGTCTGTTGTGCAAGAAAGAGTGANAAAAATGCAAATAAGAAACGATCAATTTAAGTAGGTGAGTAGTAGTAAATATGAGGAGAAGGACAACAACTGAACAGGGAGGACAACTGAACATTAAAATTATGTAATGGTGTTGCTCCGTTTTTATAGATCCTCCAGAGAAAAAGGTCGTTTTCATTGAAGGAACCGAATATCGTTTATATAATATAATAATATATATATATTATATTATTATATTATTATTATATAATATAATATATATATATATATACGTTTATATAAGGCATGCGAAAAAGCTGCCCTTCAAGCGATATTTAGTAATTTGTCCAACTTTTCTTAGAAAAACGGTCAAAAACCCCCGAGAGAAAAAATCTTTAAAACGCTTTCGCTAGAAACTGAGAAAATATTCCAAAAAACAGTCTGCGAGTTGAAAAGGGACGGTTCACAAAAATGCTCGTTGAATCCATCTAGATGAATTTGTTGGAAGAAAATACTGCTTCATTCAACAATCAACAGCTTTAAAAAGGTCAATCAATCAACGATCGATCGTTACAAACAACACTTTCTTCACTTTTTCCAGCCGTTGTTCTGAACTCTCTACTCGGACGAAAAGGCGCTTTACATCAGCTTACTGACTACTGGGACGTAGCCACATACTTCGAGGTGATTTAGAGTGCTGTAATTCTGTTAAAAATGAGTCATGTGCTCTGGATGGTAATTGGAAGTGGCACATAATCGTAATAGCTCTGAATTTCCCATTGTTGGGGTGTTTTCTAGCCTTAAACAGATAATGTCAGTTGAATCAATTTAGGGGAAGATAGGCGTAGACGGAGCATGCAGCTGATTCGTGTCTAACTTCCTACCCATGTTAGATTGGGTCAAGCAGAAATCTAAATGAGCTACTGAGATGCAGTGATGCGACTGAATATGTAGAGATTTGCCTTCGGTGGTGATGTGGAAGAAAAATTTGACATCGGCGAAGTTGAACCATGTTCTCTTTTCCATCCGTAAGAATTGCTGCAGCGGAATGAGCATTTCGGTTTATATCTCTGAACGGAACTGACGGTTCGGGTTGGTTGAATACAATCCGCTGCGGGCTCACGTAACTATGCCTGCGGTAAAGGCATCTCTCCCGATTACTCAGCATTTGTCCTAAACGTTTTTGTAGGCTTTTGGACTCGACAAAGCTAATTACGGGAAATCACTCTTTTTTCATAATCGTACCGTAAGGCTATGTGCTTCATTACAGATTTTCATCGTAATTCAAGACCCTATTCACCGTTGATTTCGTAAAAACCCAGCAAAAAGGGTCTACGGAGATCTCTCATTCGGTTAGTGGCAGTGTAATACTCATGCCATTATAGGTATCGGTACTGGCTGAAAATTACCAGAAAGCTTGCGAGGCAGCTCTCAAAATGGCAATGCTGAAACCGCCAGTATGGTAAGTATACGGGTCTTTTTCTCATCGTTTTCTTTGGGCAAGTTAGACAGTTTGGGTCTTGTGGGCAGATCTCAACAGGAGGGAAGGGCCAGGGACCTGACAATTAACTTCCGTAGGCTCTTTGTGCTACATACGTCATTTGAAGACAATTGCGGATGAAGAGCCTGCGTCACTTACTTGTAATAACTTTGTGATTTGTAGTATCTACGTATACATTATTGTACGAAGCTATCAAAGCCCTTATGATAATCGACAAGAATCCCTTATAAAGATGACAGTTATTCTATCAACTCAGTTTCACTGAAGCTCTATAATTGGTGAATATCACTCTAAAAGGGAATGGTTTCGTACCTAGTGGGCAGTGTCGGCTTGGGAAGGGCTGTTGGTCACCAGTTATCTGTGCATATCGATCTCATTCTTGTTGTTGTTGTTGTTGTTGTTATGGTTATTGTCGTTGTTGTTTATTCTTTCCTTCCCGAGGCTTCTGAAAAGTTTGTTTCAGGTTCCTCAAGTCGACCATGGAAAATATCAANCTCATAAATCGATGTGCTGCAACAATCAGTCCGATTGAAAAGGTTAGCAAATAGTATCATCAAGAAACTAAAATTAAAACAAATAAACAAACAGAGAGTTGAATTAAAACAAAACATGAAGTCAATATCGAGGAAAGCTGTTAAATGGAGATTTAGGTGAAGATTTAGTAGAGACTCATAATCATTTCACTAGTCTCAAAAAGCTCCAATCATTTATTTATTTATTTACTAACTTATTTACCTATTCATTTACTTGTTGTGCGTTCAAGGTGCGCTATCGGCAACAGAATAGGCCAACTTATAGGCCAATTTTTATTATGGAGATAATTCATGAATATTATTCATCCAAATTATAGTCTAAATACGATATACTGATTGACTGAAATCAGACTTGTTTGTTTGTCACTGTTCACTGTTTATGTTGTTGTTTATTTGTTAATTCCTCAATTATGAGTATTATAGGATTTTTATAATTTTGAATTTGAAATCCACATAATATGATACTATCATTGAAATTTTTATCATTGTATCATTTATTTATTTATTTGTTTATTTATTAGGCTATTGTTGAACTTTATAGGAAAGATATCATTGATATCATTTCATGAATCCAAATTTGTTCCTGAATCTGATCATTTCTTTTCAGGAGAAGCAGCAATTCCTGTTCTGGTCCGAGTTCTTCATGGAAGCGATCGATTCAGAATCGGATGTGACCTGTGCTCGTTTTCCGGTCTTGATACAGGAACTAACCAAGGTAAATATTATAAAAGCCACTTTTCTAGAATTCTCATACTCATGACGGGTACTGTAAGGTACTTCTAAGGTTACTGTGCAAGAAAGCTAACATTACTTTAGCAATTCACACCATCCTATCTTACATTGAACGTAAACGAGCGGTCGATGATACTCAGTCATGTTCTTGAAAATAGTCAACAGAAAAAGCCTCCACCAGGTAAGTTAGAAGATGTTCCGGGAGGAATAGAATTAGATTCTGAGCTAATCGATTATCGACTGGTTCAGAATTTTAGGAGCATTCGGGATAGTAGTCTCATGGACCTTTTCTGTTCAGGTATTCATCGTTGGCACTTTACTGCTGGTAACATCAAAGCAGTTTCCGCATCGAAACGTGACGATCGTTCGATGTTCCTCTATGTGCACGAAAACTCGGACGATTTCAATCTCGTCTTTCCATCAGCGGCTCACTGTAACAAGTTTGTTATATTTGTCCGTTTTTTTTTNTTTTTTTTTGTTGAATAGAAGAATTACCAGTCAGATGAGGCGCAATTGTACCTCATAAGGTTCATCAAACAAATTCGATTGTCTTCAGGGTCATCAATTCCCTAATGGAAATGACGGAAGCAGACGGTAATCAAGGCAAAGTTCTGTCAAATCTTGATGGCGAAAAGATGCATGTAAGTTCCGCACGACATAGAAATGGGCGGAGTTATCTGATCGCAGTAGAACTTTACAGTTCGAATACGAATTGACCTCTAATGGTGATCGAGTCGTGCTTGGAAAAGGCACCTACGGTGTGGTGTACTCTGCTCGTGATGTGACGACACAACGTCAAATTGTTGTGAAAGAGATTGAAGTCAAATATGATGAAGAGGTAATCGATATATTGATCGATTTTTCGTAAATCGACATTAACTTTTCCATTTCATTTATCAAATACACTAAAGTTGCCATATAAGGCAGAAGCAGGATGCCAATGGATCCCTCTCGTATTCCGATCCTGCCTTCCGGGAATAAGGAAAAGGGATTTGCACTGATAGGAAAAAGCAAGGAAATAGGAAAGACGCATTGACTTTCCACCATATAATACCTTTCTTGTAGGTACAACCATTGATGGAAGAAATCAATCTGCATTCAACCCTCAGTCACCAAAACATCGTGCAGTACCTAGGTTGTGATGTGGTTCACAGGTAATTATTTCCAGTCCCAAAACTGTTTTTTATTGCCATTCTATGGGACGCTAACTTTTCGTAGTATTCAGTTTTTGAGTTCAAGAGTCGCACGTCCAAAAGCCAGCTGCTATTTTCTGACGTCAGTTGGGTTTATACTAGGAAAATTACTGGAGAGAGCCTGTATTATGTCATATTAAAGGCACTGTTTGCGATAATTCAATGGGCGGGTGTGTCGATGACGTGTTCGCCTCTCATTCGATGTCACGTCAGACAGTCTGACGTGGTGTCGAATGAGAGGCGGACACGTCATTGACGTGCCCGCCCATTGAATTATCACGAACAGTGCCTTTAACTACGCGAAAATTGCTACTTGTTCGAAAGAGGTCTCGTTGATATTCTTTGAACGCCCTTGAGCGGCTATACTTTATCCCCCTTCAATCTTACAAAATGTCGCAACAGACTTGATAATACTACTTTCCAGGGATACCGGTAACGATGTGTTTCTCATCTTCATGGAACATGTACCGGGAGGAAGTTTGAGCAGCCTGTTGCGATCAAAATGGGGTCCATTAAATGAACCTGCAATGGTATTGTATGGAAAACAGATCCTTGATGGATTACGGTCAGTTTCTGTTCTCTATTTGAATATTATTTTTTGAATCCTTGATTTTTTTTGCAATTTTTTTCAAAATTTCTCACCGTAGCCTAATCAATTTCTGGAGATCGGGCAACTGTTCCTTCTTCAGATATTTGCACGAACAAAAAATCGTTCATCGTGATATCAAAGGTGATAATGTACTGGTAAACACGTATAGTGGAGTGTGTAAGATCAGCGATTTTGGTACCTGTAAGCGATTAGCAGGGCTGAATCCCGTCACAGAAACCTTCACAGGTAACTCAGCCATCGAGACAACTGTCCTTTTTTTCGAAAGGCGGAGCTACCGAAAATTCATTCAGGAACGCTGCAATATATGGCTCCTGAAGTGATCGATCACGGCCAACGTGGTTACGGTGCACCTGCAGATATCTGGAGTTTTGGCTGCACGATGGTCGAAATGGCTACTGGACGACCGCCTTTTGTTGAGGTTCGTTGCAGCTCGTCCGCTATGGGCGGGGCATTGCTGTGGTTTCTTATACAATTTTTTGAACTTTTTATGTTATTTTTATACTTCGCTTATCCTCTTGGAGTTACAGTATTACGTAATATTGAAAGCTAAGATTTGAATTTTGAAGAGCATCGTACTATATTCATTATAATGTCAATGAAAACAATGCATATTCTCCGATTTTCCCTTTGTTGTGGTATTATTAATATGCTGATTCTGATGTTTATAGCTGGTGCCTTGTCCATAATACTTATTAATACTAGATAATACTTGGTGATGATTCCTAGTGATAGTTGATGTTATCGTGTGATAATAGTAGGTGAATTGGTAGTAAACAAATAAATAATAAACGAGTACAAATGAACGAAAATTCTTTAGATGCAGAACCCACAGGCGGCAATGTTCCGAGTTGGAATGTTCAAAACACATCCGCCATTGCCCACGGACATTTCGGAAAAGTGCCGGCATTTTATCAAGAGGTTAGAAATACAGAGTTTTGAATTCTCGTGTCTGGGTGTCTGACCAAACGTCACAAATACAGAGTAACCACTTTCACCATTCTCTACATGAAATATTGAGTATATTATTTGCATCTGTGTTTCATGCCCTTAATGATGTTGGTTAGCAATTCATAGTTATGATACATGGTAAAAATACTTGATAAAGTTTAGTTGTAATGGATAACTGGGCATACTAGATGAATTTCTTGCCATTCTAACCTTTTCTTGGAAAGCTCAGATTTATTTTCTGCTTTGATCTGGTTTTGTGAGCAATACCCACAAAGGCGAATAGAATTTCGATTCTAGTAGGATTGATAGTACAAGCCAGAAACGCACAGAATTGCTATAAAACGTCGACGTCTAAGGGTCTTAGCACCATTTGTGACTTCTGCCATTTTCAGCTGTTTTGAACCGGATGCTCTTCAACGGCCCAGTGCATTGAAACTGCTTAACGACCCGTTCATTCAGCAATATTGTCATTCGTGAGTTTTTATTAACATAATTTTGAACTTTTTTTTAGTTAGATGAAATCTAGGCGATAATTCTTGGGAAAATCTGGCGACTTATCTATTATCGTTAATATTTACGATGATTTAAAATGAAATCTGGAATCTTCATGATATTTCCATGTACAGGGGAACCTGAAAGGGTAATTATATAGCGATATTGTCGGGAAAAGACAACACGTGGAAGCGTATGCACCTTGACTATGAAATGTACCTGCTCAATAAATTTTTATTAGTTTCTTTGCCTTCGTTACCAAAACAACCAACACTTATTGTTCATTTGCCGTGCCCTATGCTACAGAGTAGGCCAGTGGCATCGCTTGCCATAGGCACCGAGTTCTCAGCAGGTCTCACCCAGGCCGAGTAATCCTTGCAGCTAGTGGTAGTAGTGGTTTGTTAGTGTCACGCTTGTCTGATATGCTAGGAAACACCTGACTCATGAAGCTTGACCTCTTAAGCCGTTTTGTGAATATAAGATCACCCCAGCTGTATCACCTGTCATTCCATTGATCATTGATTTCTTCGATTGGGCGCCCGCAACGTCTCCATTCGTCCCTATCGCGAGCCAGTGTAGTTCAGTGGATCGTACTCGCTTGAGAGATACAAGGCATAGCATCCCTTCCGTTCAGTGCTTTTGCGAAGAAGACCGACTTTCGCGGTGGTGGCCATCCTTGTGTTTGTTTGACGACCCTAGATTGCTCCTTGCTATCCTTCCTACGCCCGACCTTCAGCTAATTTTGAAAAACTCTTCAGTTTAGTCTCCCAAGGTGAGTACTGTAAAAATCTTGTATGGAGGCATCTCAAGAGTTGCATGGTAGCGTCTCTTCGGCTGGGAATAGCAACATGGTCTGATGAATTCCTTGGGGAAAAGTTTTTTTTGCTTTCGGTTCGCGTGCGACATTTAATTTGCCACCATCAATAGGGAGAATGTGAACCCCGAGATAACCCCGTCATCTCCATTCAATGTTTCATTGTTTGCTTCATTTTTCTCCGAGCGCCAAACAATTCTTGCTTTGTTGAGCTTACCACATACAAATAGTAAACAGGCGCTGGTCATAAGTTACGGCTATAGTCGGCGATTAGCAAGGTCGCCCAAGTGCATACGAGCCCATGTTTATACGAAGGGGCATCCCTTATACTATCCATTTCCTCATCTTCAATCTCCCTTTCATGTGAGCGCAGTTGCTGTCGCTCGAATTAGCGCGTACATACTTATCTGCCATTGTCGACAGGCAAGTATGTACGCGCTGACTGAATCGCTCAACGTTGATTATCATTTAAGGGATTTAGGCTATTAACAACATCGACATACTGTATAGATATACCGTAATGTTACTGTATCAACCGACAACCAATCATAGCCGTACGAGGGGAAGGAGTCTCTTCCTACAACCAATCATGGCCTAAGGAGGAGACCCCGCCCCTTCGCCCGGCTATGATTGGTTGTCGGTCGTTACAGTAATATTACGGTATGGCAATGTATTTGTAGCAGACTATAAACTCCGTATTTTCCACGCCATTAATTTTTCTTTTTTTTCGGTTTCCTAACTTACGCTTTTCAAGTATGTTTTCGTGACACACATTTTTCTCACATGGCCATACACACAATATAAGTGTTGATTTGATTCTAGCTCGATACGGTCTAGGCATATGCACAATCTATTTTTGCCCCTTTTCCAAACAATTGAGTAAATAAATAAACAAAAAATATCAAGTGGTCAAGAAAACGAATAAATTCCGAGACTACTGAAATCGAAATCAATGCTAATTGTTTAGATCCAACATTTCGCGGACTCGAAGCGGGTCGATGAACAAAAAGCAAATCGATCACGTCAGTAAACATCGAGGTACTGAATATTTTAATTTAAAAAATCACCCTGCATTTTATGTGTCAGTTCAATGGCTGATATGATCCGATGAAAGATCCCGCGGGTAAAATGGCCACGCTGTGAAGGATCCTTTGTCGGGTTGTTGTAGTTGTAGAATCTAATAGC
The DNA here is from genome assembly GCA_900617895.1 of Haemonchus placei. Taxonomy (NCBI): domain Eukaryota; kingdom Metazoa; phylum Nematoda; class Chromadorea; order Rhabditida; family Trichostrongylidae; genus Haemonchus; species Haemonchus placei. Next base: position 28,412 of record UZAF01017368.1, read on the forward strand.
ATGAAGTTAGTGTTTCTGCGTAGTTTTGTGGACTCAATCAGCGAGGCTGTTCGAGCCGGTCAATCACGTATTGGATCTTCTGAACTTTACACCACGTGATGAGACAACTAGCTAGAAATTCCGCTTTTTGTGAGTGGAGTGGAGCCCTTATACTCGCAGACTTTGCCGTACTGGTACTTTTTAATATGCGCTGTACATGTATGCCCAAACTGGTGGAAAATGGTTTGAAATATAAGGATTTCCTGAAAGGGAGGGGGGTTGGATCAGAAAATGAGTCCGTTAGAACTGTGGACGTGAATTATCTATCCAAGAACTATCAAATCAAAGATTTTCTCCTCTTGTTACCGGCAATTTCCGCTCAGCTCCCTGATTAAGCCCACACAATCACAGTAGGTATGTAGTATCTGTCAATCGATTTCACCTCAGAACAGCTGCTTTCGGCTTCGCTGCTTTTGATACTGCTGTGTTTGTGTTGTGTCTATTAATGTTTTCATGTGGGTCGAAGTGCTTGTTTACTCAGGTTAAACCATAAATGGGGTTTTCGTTGGAAAAATTAGGTCAAAGGATGGAACCTTATATAGTAATCCATTGGGCCAGCCTGTTCAAACTAGACCCTTTGTTCATCTTCTATGAGTGGTGCAGCTTGGCAGCTCACCCAGGAGCGCAGGAAAGAGCTCAGCAATAATTCCCAATCTCTATTTGTTCGATGAATTTCTCCGTCAAAGGAAACCTCTCAGATTGTGTTAGCGAAAGCTGTTCATTTCAGAATAAACTGACAAAAACAGGGCTTTTGATTAATTTCGTACATGGTCCTGTAGCTCAACAGCTTCCCGGGACCTGCCGAATTGGACTCGAGCAGATGACTCGCGAGAGTAGTAATGGGCGTGGCGCCGGCGTGCTCGCCAGCCATCAAAATGAATAAGTAGACCCGGCAGCTCTCTTGGATAGCTCGCTCATGAGAATTTTTAAATTCTGGTTTTGCATTTCTGAAAGGCCTTCGTCGGGAATTGGGAATAAATGAGTCCTACCCAACCCAATTTCTCCCACGCCCTGGACAAGATATAGCAACGTGTTTGATCGGTCCCTGTGGTTTGTGTGATGTGACGTCCTCGTCAACCGCTTTCTAACGCCTTATCCCTGATGGCTATTGAGAAATGCTGCGTTCCACGTCACACATTGGAGGCATCGGCGTCAGCGATCGTGGTTCTGTCGAAATGCCAACTACTCCACAGTCAGCCGTGGCCGAAGAGAAACGACTACATCTGATGATTGACAACAGGTACGGTGAGATTTAGTACTGTAGCTTCTTCACACTAGAATGTCAGCATGACGAAAGAAAAGAAGTGTTTTTATCGTAGAAAAGCTCTACAATTGACGTGAAACTACAATAGTTAGAGGCCCTCAAGATTACTGTAGCAACTGCTACCATAAAATGCCAGAAATTCTCATTCTCAGACCTTCTAGTCGAACAAGAACGATCTCATGCAGTCCAGTACCGGATGGTTCTATAAGCGCAGGTACATCTGTCTCTCATCCAGGCTTCCCGTTGAGCCAACCCTCCAGGTAGAAGCTAATATAATTTTCAGGAAGTCGTAAATCGATATATTGATTTTTAGCCCTATCATGGATGACAACACACATCCTCAGCTAGTGCCATCACCATGTACCGGTACACCCCGTTCCGGTGTCACGACATTGTTGAATAGGACAATATCCGACGAGAGTGCAAATAGTTCCAACAGGTGAGTCGGAGCCGGTGAATCTTGTGGGCGTGGCTTCCACGACTGCCATTTTTGAGGGAGTTTTAAAATCTTTTCTAATGGCTTCCCAGGAGTTTTCATGCCATTCAAGAATAACTTATCGCATCCGTTGAACAATTGTAGTTTATTCTTGCTAGATGCCACGAAAATGTGCCTTTGCTTTTGCCCACCCACAAATGGCAGCGCTATCGATTTCCTCCTTTAATTTACTTTAACGAAGAAGAACGGCTTCTATAATTAACTCATTTGCGGCCTCGTTCGTTCCCCCTCCGACATTCGTTCGCAAATTGAAGCCTCCTGCTCAGTGCCCAACCTAATCAACTTAGACTTTTCGGAACAAGAAATTAATTTGGAAAGACTTATGGCTAATATCTGAGAATCCCACCCTGTATATGTAGTCCGATCAAATCACCGTTATTAATTTTATGATTATTTTTCAATATATTCGATTCTAATCTGTTATAATATTGTTCATTGAGTAGTAACAGTTGTTCTTGTTACTTTAAATTTCACGTAAGCCTTTGTCCTCGTCCTAAGTCTAGTCAAATCTTGCCTTTCGAGCGAATTTCACTGTATTTCTGGGAGCAGCTGGGACAGCCATACTGAAACATTAGCGCCCTACTAATAGGGTTAGGATTGCCACAGAAGTTTTTAGACCACCCAACCCTCTTCTCTTGCCCATCGTTATTTAGCTGCCTATTCTAATAAATTTCATTTCCTCGGTCTCTATGCTCTTTCCTCTGATTGATTCCCTGCGAAAGTGAGCCTTTGAAATCAACTATGATTCTGGAGCCTCCTGGAGGAATTACAAAGAAATCGAAGATTTGAGAACCCCCGCATCACATTTAATTGCTGCCCTTCTATGTATAACTGTGTTTGTCGATATTTATTATTGTATTTCCTGGATATTTATAGATATCCATTCTTCACCCTTCTTTGACGCACACTTCATATTTTCGGACGATAATATCTTCTCCTTTAGTGGTGCTCATGCCTTGCCTCAGAAAATCTTTTTTTCAAATCCGCATTCGTTTTTGTTTATTTATTTATTTATGCACTCGTTATTGTTTGCTAATATTTATTACTTCTTATCTTTTATTTTGTTTCTTCTTTGCTTTACTTTTATATTATACACTTTACCATATTTAATTTTATCATATTTTTTGTTTATTTATTTATCTCTACTGTGAAGTAAAGCTGATGCATATTTCATAATATTGCTGCAATATGTTGAATATTAAGGAAATATTTCGATAACTAGCGAAACAAAATATTCCATCATCTGATATTTTATAAAAATATTCTGAATATCCTGATAATCCGACGAAGTAGCCCTGACCATGACTGTTGACAACTGTGGGAACACCCACTCTGCCCTGATTATTAGTGTCTAGCCGTATTTTCATGAGCTAACCGTCTGGCCAGTGACCAGAATTGTGCAGTTTTGTCAAGCACTATTACTTACGGCTTTGAATCCGCTCTTCTTGGCATTTGCCCTAGTGGTCTAGGCCCTATTGCGTTTTCATCAATTTTTTTCTGCGAGTCTGATAGTTCCAACCTTGTATGCGAGTCGGCTTCCCGTAGTATCAGTGCTATACGGTATTAGGACCTTTCAGAAGCCTCGTGAAGATCGATTATTGATTGATTGACCTTGCATCAGTTCGCTTTTCAGAAGAAACTATTAAGCAACCTTTTTCAGGTTCTTTATGTTGAAGAAAGACTCGGAACGACGGCATACGCTAGCCCAGTTCATGTCGGATTATTCTGAACAGGTTCGAAAGAACATTTTGGTTTTTTTTTACTTATAAAAAGAGATAATCAGTTAGAGGGAGAAGGAGGGAAGGATGGGTTCGATCCAAGTTAAATTCTTCTCGAATATGACAGAAAGGGAGGGAGAAATGAAAGGCATAAAGTTATATCTAGCAAATTTTTGTTGATAAAACTCCTCTGTAAAGGTTAAAAGTTACTTTTGTGTGGTGTTCGTTGACAAATAAAAATTGAATAGACAAAATAAAAAATCTGTATAAAAAACATCTGACCTCTGGAGATTTCATTCGAGTGTTAGGCAGATTACAGTATTTGAATGCTAATGCATTTCAGATTATCGACACTTGGATGCGGGGCATAATTGCGTCAATGGACAGTGCGGAAGTTGTGGTACGTAGCTGAAACTCATATTTTTCATTTTTTCCTTTTTTTAAGCCAATTCTAGTTACATCTAGTCAGCCGTGGTTCCATTGAACTATCGAATTTTTTAAAAATTTTCCCAATATTTATTTTTTTTCTCGGTCTCCGGTACTTCTGTTTTTAAGAAGTAGGAGAAGTCAAGAGCTTCAGTTTTCAGGTTACGATGCACATGTTGGAAACGTTATTAGACGGTATGAGGGAATTCTTGTTGAAAAAGGAGACTAAACACATACAGGATGCATTGGATGAAATTCGTTGCCTTCTTGATTACGATACCGCCAAAATCTCTCAGGTACGGGTTTATCGATTTTTTGAAGTGGGTTAGGGACGCAGAGAAAAGGGGCAGAGAAACAGAGTGTGGGCTTCAAAGCTGAACTTTTGTTTTCAAGTAAACCAGAATTTGCTAATTTCATCACCATATCATTTTTTGGGGTCGTAAGGGGTTTCAAACGGTGCTGATGTGAGATGCTGTATAATCATAAGAAAATGAACAATTTGTGTCATTCTCGGTTTAATGCCGTTTATAGTTTGATTAAGTAAGAACCGTTACGCTGTGTTAAGCTCACTGGAATTTTAATCTATAGGAAATAGAACTACATCGTTTCGTTATGCCAATTTAAGTTTCTGAGAATACGGTAAAGAAACTACAGTATCTTATAGGTGAACATGGCCATCTTCACGTTTTCGGATTCGATTCAACCGGTATTACGTCGATTGGATATCAAACCACATTGGATGTTTGCATTGTCGAATCTGATTCAAAGTGCCGTCCAAACAGCCATTTCATTACTCAGTCCAGACGTCTCAGCACAATTACACGTAAGCTATTATGTTTTGTTTGTTGTTTATTTGATTTTTGTCTGTTTCTTTAGCTATTCAGTATGTTCTTTCAAAAAGTTGGATCGGCCTATTTAAGACGTCCTGCATGTTGAAGCGTTCATTTCATCTCTTGCTCTTGTCCCTATCGTCGGGCTTTTCATTAAATTTCATGCCACTTCGTTATTTCTACACGTTCATTTCTCCCATGCTCATTGAACCTTGTGATGTGGTTTGTGTTGGCATGTGGGATGGGAAAGCATAGAGAATAAGGCCGCATTTTAGCGTGGGAATGGAGAGGTACTAGTAAATTCTTCTGCTTTCTCAATCTACATCTGCAAGGTCGCAAGTAATAAAAAAAGGTTGTCGTATGTAGAATGGTTGACCGGGCGAACATCTTCGTTCTTCACGTTTTTGGACTTGCCACTTCGGAATTGGAAGGGATTCAAAGGAATGTTGATCATTATTCAAGGCCTCTAATCCGTTCTCGTCACAGGAAATCGGATGTGAGTGTCCATTCTTCCACGCTATCAAGGGCTAGGCTTGAAGAATCGACCTCGTCTGAACAATCAATAGCCGAGACAAGGGTAGGAATGGGAAAAGAGTTTAATGTTTACAAAGGTTTGGAAGATGTAGGGGTGGTAAAAAAGAAGTGGACGGCGCGATAGATTCGAGTCCATGGGCTGTTTGATGTCTTCAATTTCTGTTTTACCATCGGGAAGAGGAATGGTCCCTTACTTACTGGAACTCGCTTCACTAGAAAGTTCATATTCTCTATACTTCTGCACATATGAGTGATCATAGTTCGATACTCATGAATCACTTACTATTTCAACAATTTTTATATACAGTAGCGCTCAAAAGTCATCGGTGAAATGGTTCTTCAGCCGTACTTTTCAGTCGTAGCTCCTTTCCTACTAGATCTAATCATGCGAAATTTTTATATTCGGGGCGTGGATGTATTGTGAATATTTACCACTATTAACCTGCAATCTGATCAGGTTCCAGACATTCCAAAGAGCTTGAACTCAAAATCGAGTGAAATTCAGATGATGGTCCTTCTAGAATCGCCATGTCTAAAGTGTACGAGCGATAATGCCGAACAC
>UZAF01017368.1:34780-48618 GCA_900617895.1 Haemonchus placei
ACCGAAGACTTTTGAGCGCTACTGTAGATTCTTTCTTTCTTGATTATACTTATGTCTTTCTCGGTCCATTCAGACATTCCTCCCCCCATGTAAACTTCAAATCCCGTCAAGGTGCAACACTTTCCTCGTTTTCTCTTTCTCTTTGGTGACAATAATTGTTTCTTTTCTCTGTATCCTCATGACTTTCTCTTGGTATTTTTATTCTTTCATTAGATTTTTGTGATTGTATTGCTATAATTAATATACAGATATTTTTGTTATCAAAACTTCCTCTCTATTTGCAGCCATTTACTACAATTTCTCTTTTCAACTACCGAATTTCTCTATCCAAAAGTCGTTGGTCAGGCTGGTTTTCTTCTAACTTCTTCGATACTCTCTGATCACCTGGTGTTTCCTCCATCCTTCATATAGATTCTTTGAAACCGCAAGATTTTGCTTTTAAATGCTTTATATTTTTCTCTCCTCATTTTATCATTTTATGAAGTCGTTCTTGAAAAACGACCAATTATTCAGGTCCAAGACGTGGCCACAGTCGGCCAACGAACCTCCGTATCCCGAGAATCTGGTCAATCGGAAATGGAAATTGTGGATAGCAGTAGGCCACCGTCTCGAGAAGAAAGACGAGAAGAACGAAAAGAATACCTGAACAACATCATTGATGCCAATGATAAATTAAGGGAAAAGTGGGTGAAAATTCAATTTTTACACAGCACAGCTCAAATCAATGGATCGATAAACCAGTCGATCATTCGCTCACTCGATGAATTCTGATTATTCTTTCTCTGATAACTTGATCGATTGATCGATTAGTGAAGTTTTCAATTTCAGACTTATCGCTGCTCAAGAAGAATTAAAACAATATCTGATATCGGGCATAGCGCAAGCCCAAAACATGCGTGATATGGCTGCCACAGCTTCGAGCTTAGTTTCAAGTAAGTGGTTATTGTCTGTAGAAGGGTTCCGATGGACAGGCATCTTTTCTGTGCTGTTTACGCAAATTCTTGTGGTTTGCTTTCTTATGACAAGATGCCCACATAAGTGATCTGAACGATTAAATAAGCATCAAATCAATGCTGACGGCTGTGAGTGGGATTCGGTGGGAGACGGGCGTTAGGAACGATTTTGGGTAATCGATTTGCCGCACGCGGCTGTCGCGGACCACTCATTCGCCGTTATTACAGCTCTAGCGTTCTTCATACAGCTCAATCGATATGCGATCATTATTTTATGCATAATTCTACTACTAGAACTTTTGTTCTTGTATTTCTTACCTACTGCTTAANCCTGCTACATTCCTTCGCACGCGACGCCCCTCTCACCGCGACGCGACCATTTCGTTCCTAATGCATCACACCCGGATTCGGTATCATGAGGCAGGCGAGCGATCATAGGCGACATTGGCGTCGTATAGTATAAATTTTAATTGCCACGAGTACATTTCGGGAATCCCGGCAGAGTTACGCGGCGTCGAGCGACACCACGTGACACTAGGCGACTGTGAAGGGCTATGAGCGACAAGAGCGACAGTGGACAACATACTGTTTGAGCACGAGTGCTTTCTCTTTATTTGTAGTGAATCAACTGTGGGAACTTTGTTAGATGAGGTCATAAATTTCCTCAAGCTGCTAAGGCGAAAAGGAGAACAGGAGTAATCGATTTTATAAAAACTTATACATATTAAGATGTTTCATAGAATGTCTGACACAGTGCAGCTCTGAGTAATGAAGTTGTTTTTTTTTACCATCATTGTTTTTCTCAGTGGATCTTCTCTTCTCTCAAACTCTGTATGTTCAGCTGCTCTGACGAATGGCATGACAGTCAATTCGTGGCGAGGTGCACCATATCGTAGCACCTATCCACCAGTTGGATATCCACCAATATCACCACGAAGTGGTAGTTTGGGATCACCAACGAAAAATCACAAAATCGTCCCTAATCATTTGGATGGACACATTAGCAGGTTTGTGAATGATTTAATACATGTTTTTTTTACCTAAATGCTAGAAAAATAAAACAAACGTTAGGCCAGGGTCAGCGGGAGCGGAAAGATTTGAGTGGGAGGAAAAAGAAGTAAAGTGAAGCTGTCGGTTGATATGGGACGGGTTCATCGGCTCACTTCTGTTGTTAAATCGATTGCGACAGCTGGGTCTCGTCCGGGTTTAAGGATTAATTCCGGAAAAACTGTGCGGTTGCAACTGGTAATTTATGCCTTGGTAATTCAATCGGGCCAGTAATGATCAGAGTGCTAGAGAACAAAAAAAAGTAATCGTAAAACTTTCACCTAAGCCTGCTATCGATGATACTGTATGTCTTACTTTGGTATTTTTCATTTAATTTTCAACATCTGGGGAACATATGATTATAAAGTCTGTAGTCATTGACTTTCGGTGGAATGAATTGATTTTGTGTAGCGATAACCAGTTTGCTCTATTCAGAGCTACTGAAGAGCTGATTGCCTGGTTGCGTGCATTGGAAATCGATGACCGATCAATACGCCTAATAGTCGCCGAACAATACACCAAGCAGGATTTGTTCGAATTTGTCACAAGGGAAGAACTATTGGCATTAGGCGTAGCGTGAGTTTCACTTTAATTACAGGAGCGAGTGAAATGAGATCAGACGAGTTTAAAGGTGGTTGGACGAGTGTTTGTGAAGGAAAAATGGACGAGTTTTTTTAAGAGGAAGAACTAGTTTTTTCTTTGGAGAAGGTTGAATCCTTTCTATACAGAGAAACGAAACCCAAGAAATTTAGGGAAATTGTCATCAATTGGCTCCCCTCCAGAGTTTCAAAAAGAAATGAACGGGCGTCTCCTGATAAGCTTTTACAAATCCCCTGATTTGTAAGCCCTTCCCATGGAAATGTTTCAAAAAAATCTCAGGGTTGATTTTTTTGTTTAGTAATTCGACCACGTAGTGAACACTATAACTGAACATCATACGTGCGGACGCGTCACGGTCGTTTTGTTTGCGTCGAATTTGCTCGCACATTTGGCCAGTAAAGAGTTAACTCAGCGGGACAGCGATTGTAAATGTAGTTCTTCATGAAGCTTAATGGTGGACATGAGCTAAGAAGAAAAGAGGACAAGTTGTATTATTGAGATTGGACGAGTTTTCTTGAAATTAAACACTAAAATTTCCATAGTTACAGCGGTGGAGCGACATGCCGCATATGGAGAGTTGTAAGTGAGGCACGTGAACGAGCTCGTCGAGCTCCAGTGTTTCTTTCGCCAATGCGGAGTCGTGACGATTCGCTGGACGATTATCATTCTTCAATCGCAGACGAGATGTATACAGTAGCTGAAATGACGTCATAAATTCTAGGCCAGTAGAAAGTTTGGCAAATGACGCGTTCACATTGATGACGGCTAGTACGAGTTTTCTTTCCCTCACTGGCCCTCCAACGATAAACTTTCATACCCCCCTTACAGTTTCTGGTAATCTCATTTTATCAAGGTTCTCTAGTTGATTTGACTGCTGTTTCTGAGATCACACTATTTTCTTGCTCGAAAAAAAAGTCGATTAGTATTTTTTAAAGTTGTGTTGTTTGTAAATACGATATCGTTTACTAGTCCGCTTCCAGTCGATTAACGATTTTTTCTAATTTCCTTTAGCGATTTAATCTAGATCAGAAGCTCTAATATTATATAGCGATTTTCTAGGTCTTCCCAACGTGGCTATGTTGNTTTGCCAAAGACATTTTCTTAACATCACCTCCTGTCCTTGCAGATTATTTAGTCGAAAATTGGCGTTTAGTTCTTTTTCGATCCCCACAGTATCATGTTGGTGACGGCCAACACGGTACACGTGCGGTTGCGGCGCGGTGAAACAGGTTAGCCGCTATGCAATCGCATGCAGCTCGTCGCGGCTAACTCGGGCGAGCTAAACTTGCTGCGTATGAGGTCGTGCATTGCTATGAATGCAGTGTTCATGCTAGTCGTCAATTTTAAGCTAATTCATCTGGAATTTACGTGTACACCGCGGCGAAACATTGAGTTCCGCGATAAAATCAATACTTGTCGCTTGCGGACTGTAGCCTTTCCACCTGAGATATTGTGCTCAGGTCTTGTATTTCATCATAGCTTCATAGTCCCAGGGAAGTCGATATTTGTCACTCCATGCTACATGGATTGTCAATTTTGACGCCCATCAAACTACCGACTGCAAAATCACGCATGCTGATCGGGCGTAAGATCAATAACCATACTTCGTATGTAGGCGAAAGTGCGCAAGCGACAATATCTGTATCTGTTTAGAGGTCGCGTAGAAAGTTGTTCTTATCACTAGTTGTTCTGTCCTATTCGCTACAAAACGTTATCATGAACCCTTCTCCCTATCTCCTACTGTTCATACAGCAGTGTCAGCTGGTTTTCCTGTGATACTCGCGTTCCGTCCGTTACATGTCATGGAACGCCTTTCAGTACGGCTTTCTTCTAATATATTTTACTTCAAATATGTTTTGTCTGAGTGTCATACTTCCGCGAAAACTATGCCTATCGATTAGTTCGCCTGTATATGTATATTAAATGTAAATATCGGTTTTCTAAACGGTGTTATTATGAAATAGAGAAACTCTATGTATATGTATTTATGTAATGGTATTAATCTATGTCGATTAATATACAACGATAATCAGTGCAAATGTTTTTTTGGTTTAATAAATATTCATAATTATTGTATGACTTGTTATTTTGAATGGAGGCTATTTTTCTTGTCATTCCCAGAGGATAACCCTTCCAATGACTCTCTCTCTGATATTTCTAAAAAGATAAAAGATAAAGCCTTCGGGCGTTGATCAATCTTGCCTGAGGGTTGCGCCCTGCATTCGACTTCCATTGTGAATCGTAGTGTAATGTTGAATGCATATGTGGCCCGTACAATGACTTACGGTAGCCAACCGATGTACAAGTCAGTGCTTTTATCCTCCCAGACGAGTTTGGAATGGACCCAAAGGAATGGATGGCTCGATTGGCCCTGGGGGATATCGAATCGGGATTCGAACACATGACAATGCGTGTGTGACATTGCGCCACTTGCCACTACGCCACCGCCCTTCAGCTCATAGGCTCAGATGAACACATAACACAGGCTGTAACCCATGGCTATACCCATAATATATGACATGACCCGTAATCCATCGGGGATCTCACACACTAAAAATGTATCAAAACCCTTTGCCCAGAGGGAATCCTCTCGACTTTTATGAGTGTATCCCGACGTGGCATTAGAACCTGTACATAAAAAAGCTTTGTATTCAATTCAATAAATCTCGCTACCCCCAAAAATATAAGGAGATTCTGTAGATTCTCCTTTCAATTAGCGGAGCTTCTGCTATTCGAAAGCCCTCTACCCTTCTGGTTCCAATATGTGTCCAAGTAAATAATCTGGGCGCTCAACAAAGCTGAACATTTCTGAGTGATAATCAGTTCTTGAATCTCGAATTCTCTAGAACTGGGGAGTCAAAGCTCTACTAAGTTTTCATTCGATCTCAAATACCAGTTCATTATGAAGTCGTTCTCTCTCCGCAGGAGTAACATTGAACGTACATGTATCTGGCCTTGCGGCATTTAACGGTGATTGGCACGAAAATCGCCTCTTTATTTTTATGATATTTCCACTTGTGAATAGATAAGTAAACAGTCACTAATCCTATCACAAAAGCGCTTTCTGGCGAGTAATCTTAATCCTCATTTAGTTGGGTTGGAAAGCGGTGGGCATTATAGATGGATGGATGCGATTACTGTCCTCCTATGATTAAGTCTCTTTTCTATAAATGGTTTACAATCGTCCAAAAAAGATTCATCAAGATAAACATCATGTCAACCACCTTCGAGCGTTGCTTACAAACAATCAAAATTCAAATAATACAGGTTCGTATCAAGCTCAGCTGAAAAGAATCTAAGAAATTGAGTGAATAGGGAAACTATAGGATTACTTCTAGAAAGGTAACGTCCAACTGATATGTCAATCGATCTTGCCTAGTTTTACGATAAATACTCAGAACATACATAGTTTCTGTAGTTGGTAGCAGAATAAAAAAACATCTTTAAAATTGCCATCATAACGCCGAACGACCCAAAAGACAAAGTATGTACGATCACTGCTTCGCTCAAATCTCTTTGATCACTTGTGTTGTTCGATTTTCCGACGGAGATCGTCTTCAAGACTTCCTTCGACGATGTCCTGAAAACGGTCATTCTTCAAGAATAGCTAAAAGTAAGGGTGTTTGGCTGCAAATGGTTTGAATGTTAAGAAAGGGTTTAACTGTGGCTTGCTAAGATCGGTCCATGTACAGTACTCTACAGTACTCTTATCTTTTGCTCAATTTTCTTTCAGTCTAGAGCGTCCAGCTGAGTAAACCCTCAAAAGTTCATTTTATTCTGGCATCACCTCCTATGTCTTCAATCTATCCTTGCTAATATTTAGCCCATTTATAGCAGAATTCTATTTCTCAATACCTTTCCAGGGAAAAATAAAGAGCTTTGATTAATCTCTACAATTTAAAAAGTTTAAAACCAAAGCCTCTACTCACAATTTGTGCTCCTTTGCGCATGAAGATAAACGTTGGCATGACTTTGATCTCAAAACGTGACACGATATCTTCCTAAAAGCAAAATATAAGATCAAATCGAGAAGGATCCCCACAAAAGCGCCGAAATCCTTCGAAAATTTAAGGAAAAACTGCAAAACGTACACTCTCATCAACGTCGATTTTGACAAAAACTACCGACGGGTTCTCGTTGGCCATTTTCTAAAATGGATATTCGAACAATATCAAATGCGTAGGTAGTGGTTAATGTGCCTTTGAGCCCTACTTTTCAACATTCATTCCCATAAGGACGTGATAAAACCCATAACCCAGAAAAGGAACCACTATCAGGGGCATGATAGAACGTAAAAATCCGCGTTCAGTCATTGCGTTCACACGATGCATCGTTGGCGTTAATGGCGCCGAGGGCCAGAGATACCCCATACTTTTAAAATTTTGCATTATATGGGAGGTTTTATCATTAACTAGCCTGAGTAGGATCGTTAGCTCATTGCCAAAGGTCAAGCTGAAAATTGAAAACTTACGGTAAATTTTGGTCCCATAATTTTGCATGGACCACACCATGTCGCATAGAAATCGATGACAATGAGTGAGTCGGGGTACTCTTTCAATAAATCATCGAATTCGCTCTGAAATTCCAGTTGGACTATTGAGAATTCATAGTGCCATTACGAAGTTTTCTTAAGTAATACCAACTTATTTTAATGTGAAGCACCTCAGTTTGAGGTGGTGTAATACCTAGTGGCGCCTATACGACATGCACTAATCCAGGACCAAATCCCAATCCGCCAATGCCAGCTAGTCTACCGGTCGACTGAACGGTAGACAGTGTTCGGGAAGATAAGGGCTTTGGTTCGCGCATCACTTATGGGGGATGGGGGTTTCCAGGCTTATGAGCTAAACGACGGAGGTGGTGTAGTGGCAAGTGGCGCAGAATCTCCCACGCATGGTCAGGGATTCGAATCCCGGATCAATGTATGCCTAGGCCACCGAGCCTCCCATCCTTCCGATGTCGGTTGATTGGTACCAGATTCATCTGGGAGGATAAATGCTCTGACTTGTACATCGGTTGGCCACCCGCAAGTCATGGTATAGGCCACAAACGCACTCATTACGCCACTACGATTCTGAATGGAATTCGAGTGCGGGGACGCATCCTTCACACGGGATTGATCAACGCCAGAAACTTTATCCTTCACTTTATCTTTATCCCCAATTTTACGGTTTTTCCATCTGACCGATGTATGTCGGGAAGGCTGCGGGGGAAGGAATCTGTAGAGGCTTTTCTGAAGAAAAAAGGAGGGCAGGACGAGAAGTGAAGGAGAGTGAGCTCTGCAAAGGGGGTCAGGCATTTATATGGCAGGAATGATGGTACAAAAATTCTCGACGGCGTCATCTATTTTGAAGGTTAGAAATTTGGACGGTTGTCCGCCAAAAGAAGCTCAGTCAGAAAACGCACTGTTCAGATAGCAAGCTCTCTATTCTCTGTATAATTTCAAGAATGATCCAGATGAACCAGGAACAAACCCGACGCGCCTTTTCTTTATCTAGTAGGCGTGATCGCTTTCTATGGGGTAACTTGTTGTGCTACTGATTCGGTAGATTCGGTTTTGGGTGATTAGATTTATTTGTTCAATTACCTTTCTAGAAATACTTTCATTTTTTGTCACTACTTTCGATTAGTTGTTTTTACTCTTTTACTGCCGCCGGCCCTACCCGGCCAGCCAGGTTGAACTCTTTTCCCAACAAGGCGCTGACGTATCCATGACAACTAATTGCTAAGGCTGTGAATTTCTGCAAATTAAGGGGAGAAAGGAATCTGATGACTCTTTGGAATACACATACCCAATCTAATTACCCTGTACTACATTTTTGTCAGCATGAGAACATCCACTACAATAAGTCTCAAAGATTATACAGCTGTCAATATAGCCCTCAGCCTGAGTCAGTGGTAATTAGGCGGTGCAAAATTCCTTGAAAAATTCTCAGCATTTCCTAGAGCCACAGGCGCATGACGTCTCGGTATTGTCCCACAATTTTGCACTTTGAAAATTCAAAATTAAAGAAAAACCAAAAGAAATCGGGAGAATGAATTGCTCGTATTAAAAATGCTAGTTCTACTTCAATCGCCATACTTTTTAGGTAGAGGGCTGGGATTGTATAGGCATTTGAATGCATGATTACTCTATTCAGTGACTACTAACGGGAGAAACCCTTAGAGATCATTCAGTTCTCCTTCCGTACAGACTTTTTTCTACGATCTCAAATTAGAAATCTCGGAAAAAGGAAGGCGTTGAATCATACTACTAACAGGCTGCAGGGGATACTGTATAAACACCACGTGCTTTCGTCCGAGTTTCCTTGATAAACAAAAGAAATCGGTTTTTATGATAGCTAGCAATCAAATTTAGTAGATCAGTATGGTTAGGGCCTTAACAGTTTTAGTTGGCAGCACGAATCTGACTTATTCCCCTGAACATAGAAGAGATCAGTTTTTGATACGAAATCTATTCAAAGCCTCTTAACCTGTCTCTATTGATAAGGAATATTCAAAGTTAATGGAGTTTTACAGTAACTGCCTTGGAGATTTCTATCACCAATAGAATTCATGGCTCACTCTCTTTAAACATGGGGAAGTTCCGTTTCTAGTGATAAGTATCCAGATAGTAGTGAAATATGGTATTCAAACTTGATGGGCCCATGCAGCCTGGGTAAGAAAGTCATTCTATTGATATGTAGTATTTCTATGACCTTCACGACTTCAAGTAAAGGTGACATTCATGGCTTGATCTCATAAACATCTTATAGATAAGACCGCAATAAAAAAGCCATTCTTGACTTTTTTGTGAAAAAGCTAAGCTGGATTGACGAGCTCTCGCTATGGTGCCTCCGCCTTCCCCTCAACTTTCTCTTCTGGAATCAATTACGCTCCCAAAGAAGTGTACTATATAAGTGTTCTCGGCATAAACCAAACGGCATGGCGCAGACTGGAACCATTACCAGCCTACTGTATACCTGAACGGCAGGTGAAAGGAGATTTAAAGAACTGGTTAGCCACTTAAGAATAAGCTGGAATTCACTCCATTCGCATGAGTACTGAATACCCCAGTCGTTTGTCAGAGCATAAATTCAAAATGAAAACGTTGGAAATCTGAAACATTCAGTTTAAGCCATGCCTTCAACTTTTAGTGTGATTTATTGCACAAACTGAGTAAAATTTTCAGAACCTTCTTCGCAGTGAGATTGAGTATTTTTCCAAATAGAAGAAGATACATTATATAAATTTGTATTGGGAACATTTTGCTCGGAAAAAAGTGCCAAGTCTCATTGGTGAAAAGCTTACCGCGTCTCTTGGTTCACGTATAGGCATGGCAACGGCGACGACAATTATATGTAGGTAACGACAATGTTTCTCTGTAGGCGTGGTCAACCCGAAGAATGTGGGAAGCCGTGCGAATGAAAATTATGGAGCCATAAATTGTCTTATATAATCTTGTATTTTTAATGAAAGTACATATTTTCATCGTGGATTGTTCTAGAACATGCAAATTTAAAAAGTATAAGTATAAGGTTTCTAACTGTAATCAATTCCATTTTGGATGCGCCCCGCCCTGAGCATCAATTCAGAATCAGACCTTCATTTGGAGTGCGTATGTGGCCTACACGATTGCTTGCGATGGCCAGTCGTTGTAAAAGTCAGCATTTTTAACTACCCAGACGAGTCTCTCCCCAAATCGGGCCCAGAGCAACGCTCGTCGTCATTGTTCTGGCCATATACCAGAAATCTCAGGTTTTCAATTGTTTCTATGAGCGTAACATGGCGTTATCCTAATGAGCGGCTCATTTTGAGAGTTTTCCATGCTTAAGCGGTAGCCGAGTCATTTCGGATGGCAAACTCTGTCCGGTTTTGGAAGATGATAGACATTCAGTAATGGAGTTATCGATAGAGCATTCAGGAACTCCATGTCATATAACATGGGCTCCCTCTATCGCATTTACTGGCATCTTTATTATCTTTTTGTTGTACGAATCGTAGATCTAATTAAAAATTGGAGGTCACACTTGCGAATTACTCAATATGGGCCGCCCGTGCTCCTTGATTTCTCGGGCCACTTGGGTGATGGCAGCTGCAGTTTTTCTTTTTTCGTCTTCTTTGTAAAATATTACTTTGAAATGTCTATCAAGTATTATTTCGAGCCACAAAAAGAAATATTCTTCTTCCTTGGTGTTACCTTCGGTCTGCTGTCTTCAAAACGATTCAAAGCTTCAAGTGGGCATCACGCAAGTGGCCCCGTACTTCTTCATGCATGTAGTAGAACGAGGGCAGTTATGAGCTGCTAACGCTCAAATCTTTCCAAGCATTGTTTCAGCGGAGCTCTGACACTCGATCCTAATCTTGAAAAATTTATTCATGGACGTTCACAGTCGCCATCTCATGAGAATAATTAGCACTCGAACTCATTTTTAACACGAGAAATTGCATCCCCCTTCGGACAAACGAACTAATGTTCATACTCGAGTTTGGTTCAAAAGTAGCTCCTCAATTGTTGAAACAAAGATATTCATTTTGGGTAAAAATGCAGTTGGGGGAGCCATCACTGAGCGCCAGGGCGTAGGGAAAGAGGAGTAGCCAACCTTACTAGAGCTCAGAGGCGGTTTTTAGCCAGAACAACATACTTTTCACCTGGGCTCAAAGGAAAAAACTACGGGCTGATAAGTTATTTTTTTTGACTGCGAAAAGCGCAAGCAGCATTAGTTTAGTTTTTGAACCCTGCACTGCAACTGAAAGAAAAATTCACCAGTTTCAAACTTTGACGTTGGTTCTTCCAAAGAGATTCATTCTCGCTTTCTGAAGGCTTCCATGCCAAAAGTAGCCTTTTATTAGTCGGTTTGAACTGAGGATTACAAATTTATAATTGTAGGAAAATGAAAAAATGCTCGTCTAGCACAATCACCCCAATTGACTTGAAACTCCTAACGAGAGGTGTTTGATTCTTACTTCTACTTGATAGTGGCCACATGAATGTAAGCAGCTTTCCAAAATATGGCCACTTGCAGGCTTGGAAGTGTACGGTAGTACAGTACATGCTCCCCTTAAGCCTTATCACGATGACTTGTGGTTTCTTCCACAGACGTTAGGAGAACACCAGTATTGGTGATTGTTCTACAATATGTCCATGTCCTTTCGAATGACAACTCTCGACAGGGTCTGGGTCTCACGGGGGTGGCTCGCCTTTCGCCTTCTGCTATTCTGTTTTTCTGATTTCTTTCTCCTTCTTCTACTCCCTAGCGTTAATCCCGCGCCGTCGCAGGGTTCGCTGTTCTTGACAGCCGTCTCCATTTCATTCACTTATACTTTTTGAGACTTTAGACATATTCATTGTGACTGGTTTCTCCATCAGCCGGCCTGTCAACGTGGGCTTGACGCTGGAACCGATTCCATTTTTGCAATATTTGCAAAGCATGGAGTTGCCTCAGCAGGGATCGAACTCGCACTCCCTCTAAGTGCAGACGTGAGCCTACACTCTTATCCACTCGGCTATTCCTGCCTCCGTTTTTCTATTTTCATTATTTATTCTTATACCTTCATCAGGAGCCGAGTTCACCTCCTGGTTTATCGAAATCCTTGACAATTTTACCATGAAATCTTTTCGCGAATATGTTTTTCGCCTTTTCAAGATTTTTATGTGGTATTTGAGTGTTTTCTATGGAAGAGAAACTTCGAGTTGTAATGATATTATCAAGTTAATAGCTTCCACAACTGTTAGGTCCTAGTCTTTTCTAAGATAACTGTGAAAGGAAGAATTTAAGGAAATAGTACCGACTGTGATATCACATGGGTAAACTGAATGATCTCAGAGATTTCACTGCACCAAATTGATCATTAATGGAGGCAGTAGCACGTGTGTCTCAAGATGAGACCGACCCGAGGTGATGTAGTGGTTTTCAGTTTAAAAAAATAAAAGAACGCTCAGTTGCCAAGCGGAGTGGCGGGCAAAACTCCTTGGTGAGGTTTTCCTTAGCGACGTTGATTTTACGAGGCCACTTCACACTTTCCTGTACAAAGTCATCTTCACAACCTGGCCGTGCGATACTCGGCATCAGTAACAGTGTATGTCCACGGGATGTTTGTTCGACTGATTCATCCCTTCCTTACTCTTGGAACAATCAGTAATCTTCTCCTAACTCTGTACCTATTCCTCTTCGAATGAATTTCGACTCGTAGTTTCTTTTCGAATAGCCGTAATATCACGCTCCCTCAAACTTTGCTGACTATTGATCAACCAGTGCCAAAGTGAAAATATGGAATGTCCTTCATGATTGAACTATCCAACTTAATTACACCTATGTCGTGGTTGTTCTGTGTGCAGAACTTTTGCCGAACCGGGAGGTCTCCCGCCGAAATCCCGGAGAATCATAAAAAAAACGAGAGGGGTAAAAGAAGTAGATGTTCTCCAGCATTCTCGAGGTGAATTGATTTTCCTCGATTTTGGCGGGAGACCCCCCAGCAAGACCAAGGTTCACCACAGGGAACGACCACTAGTCGCCTGGGCTTCCTGGCCCGCACGTTTTCATCTTCTGAGGCTATCGATTCCAGCCCCTCGTAGTTTCTAGATGTCTGTTTGTAATGTCAACCCACCCTGTAATCGTAATGCTGAATGTGCAAAATAAGGAGGGCCAAGTTGAAGGCCACCCCTTCAGCCGTTCGTCCTTTTCTTTTCGTTGTTTCTTCTTGTGTATTCGGTATTCAAGATTTTACACTGTTTGGATTTTATGATAGTGTAGTGTCGAACGTCCTACATATAAGAATTTTCATTTGCTTGTAGGAGTTTATCCACCTTTTCAGGCGAACTCATGATGCCAGTGATATGGGCGAGTTTCAACTAGGGCAGCTCTGATGATGGTACACCGAACGTTTAGGTCGCGGAACGGAATTTTCTTAAACCTTCACTTTCATAATACAATTGAATAGTTGAATGATAAGTTGAATTACAGGTGTGCGTTTAAGAAGTGGATCGGTAACAAGTCTTACCGGCTGGCCGGGGACTTGACGATCCGCCAAGTGACCGCGGAAGGGCCACAGGCGAAGTTTTTTCACCTATCCTAGCTTACCTAACTTCAATACGATTTATTTCAGATCCACATGGGTCCATGGACGCGTGATGGGAGTTGGAAGGAGCGACGACGACATGGACGCGTGATGGGAGTTGGAAGGAGCGACGACGACCAGGCCCTTTATTTATTTTTGTCCCGTCTGTCCGTGTATGTGTTGTCCTCGTCCTTGCATGCG
>UZAF01017369.1:0-13795 GCA_900617895.1 Haemonchus placei
TACGCTTTCAGGCCTTTGAAAAAGACGATTTTGTCGAAACGTCAGGCGGATAAAGATTCCACCATTAAAAACCTGTATGCCATAGAAGATTGACTAATAACAGTACAGTTGCCCAGGTTCAAGGAAAGGCGAACATGGAAGGTAGTCTGATGGTTCTATGTCTAAACTATATGGTGGGTGTGGCAAGACTTCCTATCCAAGCTTCAGCAAGTTTTGACGAGTTACCAAAAATACGTGTGGTCTGCAGTTATCCTGCTAGAAGACAGCGCTCTACGATTGACCACTTTTGGGCGCCTCTAGTCTATCGCTGCCAAAAAAATCGCTCAGCTGAGTACAGAGTACAGTACCCTTCTAGGGTTATTTTACGACTTTCCTCACCTGAATTTTGATTTTTGGAGTAGTTTGAGACGGCTCGCTGGGAAGGCTCTGCGATAGTTCTCACTACGTTTCAGGAGCAGCTTATTACTGTTTCGTTTTAGCAACGAGTCCTACATGGAGAGGTCCATCACGTTGCGCTTGCTCAGTTTGTGAGGTACCCAAACGTCAAGGCGCTTAACAAAACCATGTTCCAGCAAATGATCATGGATAATTGATTTTGAAACATTCAGTCTCCCTCCTAATCCATGTGTAACGATTTGCTGATTCTTTACGATTAATATTTCAATTTGGTCGTTTTTAACTGGTGATAGCCTTCCTGAGCGTTGCCGAAATTCGAGGGTGAATTCACCCTGTTCGAATTTCGCAAATCACTCGCGTGCTGTACGTATCTATTCAAATGTATCAAATCTTTCTCCCAGCTTGAGCCGCATTCTTGACTTCACGATAGAAGGAAAGGTTAAGGCGCCGCAAATGCACGCGATGATCTTCAAATTTACACGAGTTTCTTGACCTTTTGTACAACAGTTGATAAACCCGCGGTGTCGAAAATCGGCGGAGACTTTACGGACAACTCAATATATTTCCCATTTTTCTCGAATGGTTGATCGCTTTACGTTCAAAGCTGAGCCACAAACATCGGGTCAGTTACGCAATGAGCACTGGAGGTCATGACTGCAATTATTAGGTTGGCGGAAAAGTTTGCACCTTTTGCAACTTTTTTTCCAATTTTATTTTTTTCCTTCACGACAACTGTTAATTAACATATATATGCTCCGTCACTATCGACAAGGTATTGCCGTTTATCAGGCAACTTGTGGATCTCACTTGCATAGAATTCCTGGGGTTTCGAGGAGAAAAACTCGCCCATGCACGTCTCGAGTTGATTTGCGTCATAGAACTTGTTGTTTTTCAAATGGTTTGACAGCGACGGGAGCAGGCGATATTCCGTTGGAGCCAGGTGTGATGAATGCGGTGGGTGGGCCAGTACATGCCATCCAAAGCTTTAAAGTTTCTCCTGGGCCTCCTTTGAAATGTGTGGGGGAGCACTGCCGTGCAGGAAGTAAACTTTCCTCTGTTTGTCTCATAAATCTGCAGCAATAAGGTTCGCAGAGTACACACGGCTTTGGTGTTGAAAGGGGAGTTTGGTGGTAGTAAATTCTAGTGAATGATCCTTTCGAAGGGCTCCAAACGCTAAGCATTACATTGCTATGTTGGGGTTGTATTTTGTGGGTCGGGGTTCCACGCTCTACGAGTCCGAGCCACTGACGCTCCCTTATATAGTTCACCTCAAGAACACACTTCTCGTAGCCGGTGATTGTGTCTTCCAGCCATGAGTAGTCAAAAGTCAACAAGTTCAGGCATGAATCTCTACTCAATTGGAGGTGATGACCCACGCAGCTCACTACTTATCCATATCTCCATATCTTTATGTGTTTCCAAAGCGATGCAAAAGGGCAGCTACTGTGTCTTGATGGCTATTGAGCTCCTGTTTAAACTGGTGGGTACTATACCTGTAATCCTCTTGAAACAGTTCCGGAAGGTGGTTTTCATTTAGGTCAACTGTCTTCCATATCGTGGATTTTCGGTCTAGTCGGAATGGCTATTTTTGAACTCGTGGTACAATTTTCTTGTTGTGCTGTGAGAGAAAGTGAAAGGTCCCATCGCATCACATATTCCTCCTGTCGCTGAAATTGGATTGAAGTTTTTCTGAACTTATGAAGCAGAAGCGGTTCCACTTTCTTTGTGTCGAGAGCGATTCTTGCAGCCATAACCGTTGCGAAATGCTGCGACAGATACGGTATGAAGAGCGCATTGACCAGCACTTACATATGATTCCCAATAAAACGCTTCGAAGCAACCCCCAAAGATTTTTCAACATGAAAACAAAAATATGGAAAGACTTCCACAACCACTCGAGTAAATTACCACACAGTATCACATTATCGAGTAAATTTGCTGATGTTCTCGATGTCCAACGTGCGCTTCACCTGAGAATGCCGTTTTTTCAGCTGCGAAACACGTTGGTCGTTTACGTTCATACTCGATCCCTTGTCTTTCTGCGACAGTACATGTGATGGTGCTCTGCCTCGGTGCAGACAGCTACGACACGTTGTTAGATGGCCTCGGAAGAGGTTGGAGTAACTTTCATTCCAATATGAACCGGTCTCAGCTGCCTGGTGAGAAGGTCGTTCCAGCGACCTTACGACGAGTGTTTGGTTGCCTGAACACCACGGCAAACCTCTCCTTCCCCTCTTAAGACTGGAGAGTTGCTCGTTTTTCTGTGAGCATCCGAACCGAGTGCTCACAAGAGATGGATTTCAGGCCGTTTCGACTATTCAAAAGGATATATATCCTACTATATATAACCCCTAATGTCTGTGCGTTTGTGTGTGTGTGTGTTTGTTTCTGTGTCGGATTTAGGTGTGTGTGTCCGACCGGAAATTCATAACTCCTGTCCCCGTATACCTGGAAAGTTCAAACTTGGCAGGAGTACTGGGGGCAGGATAAGAGCCTTATCATGGGTGACAGCACGGGACTTTGCCCACAGAGAGGGGGGGGGGGAATTCGTACAAAATAATGTCCAACCGGAAATTCATAACTCCTCTACCAGTGGACCTAGAAAGCTCAAACATGGTGGGGGTACTAGGATGGGAACGCTTGTCGTAGTTGGCAGGACCGGACTCTACCCACAGGGGGCGGGATTTATGCGAAAAATGTTTGAGCGGAAAATCATAACTCCTGTCCCCGTGGGCCTAGAAAGTTCGAATTTTGAAGAAGTACATGCGGCAGGAAGTGAACATTTATAGTGGGTAATAGGAACGGACTCCGCCTACAGGGGGCGAGGTTTACGCGAAAATTCTTAATTCGATCCCAGGGCGTTCAAACGTTGTGAAATTACTAGAAACATGATGTGAACGTTTATGGAGGGTGGCATGACCAGCCTCAGCCCACAATGGGATGCGCGTAGATTGTCAATTTGACCTTAGTGTCTTCAAGCTTTGTAGGATTACTGGAAACATAATGGGAACACTTATAGACGATGGCAGGACGGAACTCCAACCACAATGGGCGGGTTTTGAATAAAAATTAATAACTACTGTACCCGTGAACCTAGAAAGTTCAAAATTGCCAAGATTACAGGAAACAGGACGGAAACATCTATGGTGGGTGGGAGGACCGACTCCACCTCCAGGGAGGGGGGGGGGGGTTTGCACAAAAATTGTCAATTTGACCTTAGGGCCTTCAAAATTGGTAGGAGTACAGATGGCAGGATGGGAACACTTATGGTGGGTGGCAGGACCAGACTCCGCCCTTGAGAGGAGGGGTTCCCCTTTGGAGTAAAGGAGACAGCATGGGAACAATGGCGAAGGAAGAGGCCTCAGATCCACTAACCAATCAAATCCATTGCCTTTGTTATTTACGATCTAGATTTGACTCCTTGATGTGTTCATGTTCCATTCGACAAGAAAGGTAAGCGCAATGATAGGGAAGAAAGTACTAATTTCTTCGAGAGAGGAAAATTGTTTTGTTTCTTGCTTCAGGGTTACGACCGCTACCCAGCAGGGTTTGCGACTCAATGAAGAGTCACTGTTTCTCTTCGCCTCGATGTCATTCTTGGTGAACTTAACCAACCGCTGATAATCTTGGATTCTCATTCAATGGTATACCCGTGGAGAATGGCTTGACAACATTTGTAAGTACCATTCAGGGCTTTGGTTGCCTACCAGTTGAACCGTCAATGGCTCACTATTTTCATAAAATGAACAGACTTTGAAACTTCTGATTATAGGCGCAAGCATCGGTTCATTCTGAACACATCTTGCATGTCCTATTGGTCGTCTGTGTTCGTGTTTAGGAAAATGTCATTTGTTCCAAATGAGGAGGGGTAGATCTGCAGATAATTACAACCCTACGTGACAAGTGATACAGGTGACATATACAGGGTGTCCCAAAATTATTGGCGTCGAAACTCAGAAATTTTTAAGGTAGAAATTATATATCAAATTCACATAACCTGTTATTAATTAGTTGCATAAGAAGGTTTCTTTGCAACATGCAAGGCTACTGATGTGGAACTCCCAATATCTTTTAGATGGAGGAGGCTCATTCAATGCCACTTGCAATCATTGACACGCGCGAGGTGGAAGGGCATCATGAAATTCCTTGGGATTCTTGTAATAACCGTATAGGAGGCTATTAAGCGATATAGAAAAAGAAGCTTGAATCAGAGACAAGCCAGGAAAGGTAGAAAGGTAGAATGTTTCTGAAGATAGGACTATTAAAATGTTCCGTCTGCCAATCGGTCGGGATTCTGGGTGACCCATCAAAAGGAAATCAACGGGCACGGCTTACAGGAGTTATAGCGATGTAAGAATGACATGCAGGAGCTTCACTGCTGTTCCTATCGTATGCAGAGATTTCGCTTCAATTCCGATCTCAACAGATATTGCCGGGCCAAAAATGCAGATAGTCGAAAGTGATGACGCGCAACCCTTCGTCGTTTTCTCTGGTCAAGAAATTTTTACGACAAAGCCATTCCTCAACAACCAAAAACGTTCGTGTTCTGGAAAGAAACGCCTAACGTGTAATATCTCTGCTATCAGATTAATAAAATGATGTTTCCCGAGGAAATTACTGGCAAGGGTCATGGTCAAGCCGCACATTGTTTCCTCGGTGCAGGCATGAAAATCGACCAAGACCGGTACTCAAACGGCGTACTGATGGAAGTAAATGAAACAATGATCTGACTACGTTTTCTGAAACATCTCGTGGCCCTTCCAGCAGGAAGCTTCTCCAACCCACAGAGCCAAGCTTGCCCGCGAGTGGTGCCGACGACAGCTGCCCGACTTCATTGGTGAAGAGGGATGGTCAGCCTATTTTCCAGAACTTGACTCACTTGACCCCACGACGGGTCCCTGGTTAGAAGAAAACCTTTTGAGCTTGCAATCCCAGTTTGGAGTCCTAGAATGCAAAGGCTGAAGAGTGGCTGGGAAGAAATGGAGGAGGATACCTGCATGCCACATGCGATCAAGTCGAGAGCAAACTTTGACTTCTATCCCTGCTCATGGGGGATATTTTTAAAGGCGACTGTAGCATGTTGTAGCACATAGTGTTGGCTAACGTGCATAGAGATTCCATCGTCTTTCGCAGCAGATATGTTTGAAATATATTGCTGTAAATCGGCGCCAATAATTTTAGGACACCCTGTATATCACCTGTATCACCTGTCATCCCGTTGATCATCTAATTTCTCGAACGGGCACTAGTAACGTCTTTATTCATCCCTAGCCAGGATTGTGCACTAAATCGTCCTTGCTTCAGGGAAACGAAACTCAGCATTCCTTTCGTTCGGAGCTTTCTCGACTTCGCGCTCGGTTGACGAACGTGGTCGGCCTACCTGATCTTCAATTTCCTGGCGTAATCAACGGCATCTCTGATCTTTCTCTGATGATGGAGCTCAGAGCTCTTTATTCCCTTCTGCACTTGCCTGTATGAGGTAAGTTTGAGTATCACCCTTTTCAAAGCGCGTTGAGTAACGCTGACAGCATGCTCATTCTGCTTTCAAAGGATCCAAGTCCCCGAGACGTACGTCAAAGCAGGAAGGACAGCAGTGTGGAAAGGTGAGCTTGCAGCCGGATGTTTGTCTTCCTCACTACTCCCTCGATAGTCACTAGTGGTTGAAAGTCTTCGATGAATGGCTCTTCCAATCGTGACTTTTTTCCTCTTTTTTTTCTTGAAGGGATTTAAGAAAAATTTTGACCGCTTCTTGATTTCAGAACTGTGATCGCTTGTATCAGGAAAAACCGCTTCAGTAGTAAACCTTCTGCGCGTACTCAAGCGATCCCAGTTTTGAAACCAAAAAGCAGTTGGGTTCAAGTTTAGGTTTGACATATCAAGATTTTTCTTGAATCCCTTCACGGGAAAAAGTTACGATTGTAAGAGCGTTCCACCGAAGGCTTTTGACCGCTACTGTATATCGAGGGAGTAGTGAGAAAAACAAACATCCGCAAGCTCACCTTTCCACACTGCTGTACATCTTGGAGACTTAGACTTTTCGAAAGCAGAATTTCACTTTATTACAATTAATTTTGCATCACTTCGGCGGATAACCGATGGATAGCATAGAAGGACAGAAGTTGCTCGGAAATTTCGGCAGGCACTATCAGACATGAAGGAATTGGGGATGAAAGTCATGGTCATTCCAAGGTTTTGAAGTTCCATGGCACACGATCCCTTCGATTATTCGCTCGCTGAAGGTCAGGAACTCTGTTTGCAATGCCAAGAGAATTAGAGCCCCCATGTTTTCCTTCAGCCAAGGACAGGCGGATCACAGCTTGGTCGAAATCTGACCCCTGTTTTACTCGGCTGACATGCCGCTCACTTCAGGGCTGGCGATGGCACCATTCTTAGTCGGCGGACTGTAGGGAGACGCCTAAGTTTTGCTGGTATTTATGGGAAGAGTTCAATCAAAAAGCCGTTCATAGGTCTAAAAAATAGTAGAGCTGGAGCAGAGTGTGCGCGCTGTCACCTCATTGAACTTCAGCTGGCTGTAGTAGAGTTTTTTTTCACAGACGAGAGCAAGCTCAACCAATTCAGGAAGCGGTGGTATACGACGTCCATTTGGGAAAAAGTTCAATCCAAAGCATACCCTACCCGCAATCAAGCATGGTGGAGGGAGTGACGGTATATGGTGCCTCCTCCTCAAACGGAATGGCCCGTTTTCGGACAATTGACGGCATGATGACATGGAAGTACTACAGGAACATGGTGGTTGGTCGACACCTACTTGCCGAGGGCACAGCATCACATGCCAGCAAGGTAACGATCCGAAACGCACATCAATGGTTGTTAAGGCGGTCTTCAGCGGGCAGCAAACCAGACCTCCGGAGTGGCCAAGCCACTCAACGGATCTGAATCATATATAGCACATGTGGGAAGAGCCTAAAAGGCTTTTTCGACCAACCTTGTAGAAAAATTGAGGAAAATTTGCTCAGTAAGCGAAAGAGTGGAACGCTATGCCAGTGTCTACCATTCAAAAACTAAGCTTCTCGATGCTTTCTTGTTGCAATGCTATCATCAATAGCCGAGACGTTCCTAGCAAATATAGACGTTTCCGGTGTTTTACATGTTGCTACTCCGAAATAAAGCGGTTTGACACGTGACATGCACAGCATTGTATATATATTGAGAATATTATATATATATATATATATATATATATATATATATATATATATATATATATATATATATATAATGCAATGCCGTGCATGTCATGTCATGGAACGTTCCCCTCACATGCGCATTCCAAATACAGGGTGACCCAAAATTATTGTTACCTGGAAAATTACATTATCTCTTTTAATGCTTGACCAAAAGCAAACGTGCTCGAGAAATCCTTCATTGCGACCGAGGCGGATTCAAAGTGAGGGTACCACAGTGATCTTCCTTCGGCTTTCAGGACAAGCTCCAGATGCTTAGGGTAGGAGTCGATGACGGATCGCAGGTACTTGACGTCAATTTCATTCCATGCCTTCTTCAAAGTCTTTTTAGGCGACCCGATACTTCTGTCGCCTTCTGCAGAAGAAGAAGGCCTTCTGCTCGACCACCGACCATATCGAGTAGTCCAATGAGTTGAAGCCGGAGGAGGCGACTTGTGCGCGCGCGGAGTCTTGCTGGAACACCCAGTGTTGGTTTCAAAAGTGTGCCTGGCCTCAAGACAGTAGTTCATTTTCCAAGATGTGCTCGATGTGAAGGTCCGTGTCGCTCTTCACGCCATGATCGATGGAAAGGAGTGGAGCTTTTCCGCCGACGCACACTCCGGCCCATCACATACGCAGAGTGAAAGCTGCGAGAGACAAATCTCCCCTCGAAGTTGACTCGCTGATGGGATGAGCGAGCGCCCACGTGTTTTGGTCACTCGTCGCTGCCTCCACGGTGATTAGCACCACGTGCTCTACTGCAAGCATGGCCCGGCATCTTGCTAACGCTCAGACTGTGTTCTATAAAAAGCTAACTAACATCGAGGAATGGAGAAATTTCATTCCATATCTGCGATTGAAATCTATGTGATTACGGAATTGTTTGCAGCCATAATCTATGGAAAAAATGATTTCCAAGGTCGATTTCGAGTTAGTCTGAAAAATGCCAAATTAACTCAGAATAGTTCGAGATTGTGCCAGGAAATAAGATGCAGGCTCTTATGAAGCACATCTTCTGTGTTGTACTCATTCTTCTTCTCAACAACGCGCATAAATATTGTCATAGATTTGCAGTACTGTAAGTAAATTGAGGAGAATATCGAGACGCACTGACTACTGTGTTTTTGGCAGATGAATGTAAGTTTGCTTCGACAGTCCACCATGTGATAGGGTTCTTCTTCAGAGTGTGATAGATCGAGGTAGAGACAGTCTTTGCTATCGTCGTTGGATGTTAATGCAGGAATCCTACGAAATAGGACCATATTACGATCTTGCCCTATCCCGAAACCGAATTGATTTATTTATTCATTTATAATTTGTAATTTGCCAGCCTTACCGATAAATAACACTTGGCTCAGAGTCTATGCTTGATAGGACGCCTTCTTGGTCAGCATCTGTGTGTCCGATCCACGAGTTTATTCGAAAATGTCCGAATGATTCTGGAATATCTTAATCGTCATCGTTGTTATTTTGTTTCCGCTTTTACTATATATTTTCTGCCTGTTAATCGACTATGCTGTCATGAGATCTCATTGTATTCGAATGACATCTTTCCCCCTATATCAGATGTACACATAGTCACTGATTCAAAGCTAAGCTTAACAAGGCAAAAATTGATCTACTGAAAACTGATCTGATGAAAGTATTCCAAACAGCGGGTCCAGATCACTAGGTCTTTGCCTTTTGTTGCTCTCTCTAGGTCCTTTTTGCTTCTGAAGAGAAAAAGATATCATTTTTCCCTATTTTCCGAGTGCTTAAAGCCTCTAGAGTCTTCGTTCGCTCTCATATACTCTCGCAAATCGAATTGCCCGGCTAACGCCGGGCTCTCCTCTTTCTCGCGTCAAGATGGCCTGCCGCCCCTGTCTCTCCCATACCCTACGCCACAGAAGGAGAGGACTTATAAATTTCTGGCCAAACACACTAACTTCGTGAGCGCCTTGCCTGTCATGAGCGGATTCCTGCTCAACTTATGTATATCGAAGTGACTCGGTTCATTCCACTCTTTCATCTTCAGTCGTCTCACCTGCCATCATCACTCCGGAATACCGCCTGTGCCCCATTCAAACTTGGAAGCCCCTGATCCAAATAAATAATTTTCCCAATCCTGTGAGGGGGTTCTAGTCGTACCCCTACCGGCAGCATTCCCGTACTGCCGCTTGCAACTCTATCAAATTTAAGCGGTCTAGGCCTTACAATTAGACCATCATTTATGTGCATGCCCCGCCGCTGTAGGTAGAGTCTAGTCGTACCACCTACCTGCAGTGTTTCTATTCTGCCACCTGTACTCCTGCCGAGCAGGAATGAGTTTACAGGTAACATACACACCAACGCACACACTGCCATACGTAGGCAAATCATCACTCCTCACCTTTTCTTCTCCAAAAAATGAATAGTGAGTAGAAGCCGCATATCTTGCAGTGCAAATCGAAACTAGTCAATATCGATTACCACTGTCGATCGCATACACTGCATTTACAGCTATATTCCCTCCATATGCCTTCATCTTCCTTGAAGTTGGAACACTAAAGGGAATACAGGGAGCCCTATCGTTCAATTACACAACGGATAGGTGTAGCAAATCGGTACATCGGCCAACATCCCCTCGCTAAGTCTCATCACGCCTGAATCCCCCACGTCTGTAGTGAGCAAAGCTGTGAACTAACGGCGCGTAATTTGGAAAGCTTCTGAAAAAGATTGCCGGCACCGGATTCCACGCTCTCCTCGTAGTCCAGTCTTGCCTCCTGTCTCAATCCCATCTGAATTCGGACCCTCTGATTTCAAAGAGCAGTCTTTCGCAAACCCTACCTTCAGTGAGTTGCGTATAGTCAGGCCACTTATCAGTGTTCTCATCCTGCCGCCTGCACCCCTTACAAAATTGAGCGCTCTATTCTGAGGTAGCAACTTCGTGCATGCCCCACCTTGACTTGGCAGCCTCTGGTTCCGTCACATACTCTCAGCGCTCCTTTTCTCCCCTCTATCCCTACAAAATTTGATTCCCTTAGGTACACAGGAATTGTAAAACCACTCTCATCGCACGTCACGTAGTCCGTGGGTGGAGCCTAGATTAAATCATGAGTTCCCAGGCAACTCGACTCATTCTCACTTTTTTCATCCCAGCTACGTATACGTACGTATACGACTCGTCTTCACTCGTGTGCGAGCACCAGCAAAAAACCATTCGCTTCTGTCTATCGCGATCGCCATCCAAGGTAGACTCAGGATTCGACGAAGATGGCAATGTGAGGAGTCTTTAGCTGCTGTCGCAGCTGTTTCACGTGATCGACAAGCACATCCTCCATCTCGCAGCAGGCCTACCCTTAGATCGTGAAGACCCTATGAGAGCCCACTCGACTGTTCTTCTTGTCCATCTGTCATCATCTCTTCTCATTATATGACCGGCCCACCGAAAGTTTACGATCTTCATGTACTCCACCGGATGGCGGAGTCGAGACATTCTGCGCATATCGGAGCTGCGGAGCCCGGCTCGATATTGTGTGAGTCGGTTGAACCTCAAAAGACATCGCTCGAGCGCTCTGTGACTTGTGTTTAGAGCCTTTGACGTGGATGCACTGGTCACCCAAGTCTCCGACCCGTAACGCAGGAAGAACTGTGGAATCGATTAGCGCGACGATCCGGGTCAGCCAGATGGTTGGTGACTTCTTCAAGAGGTCTGAAGGCTGCCCAAGCTGCTTTCTGCCGTCTCACCAGTTCTTCCCTCATGTCTTTGTCCATGTTCATGGAAAGCCCGAGATAAACGTACGACGAGGTCTCCTTGATGGGCGTACCATCGATCTTGATTTGCCCTTCGTCGGCCCAAGCATTCTTCATGAACTGTGTCTTTGTTCGTTGATCAGCAGCCCTACCCTCTCTCCTGCTTTATTAAGCTCAGCAAACATAGTCTCAGCTTCCGCAATGTTGCTTGAAAAGAGAACGATGTCGTCCGCAAAGCGGAGGTTCGAGAGGAACCGTCCGTTCACGCAAATGCCCTTTTCGTCCCAGTCGAGCGACTTCATAACCCACTGCAGCGCAGCTGTGAATAGCTTCGGCAAAATAGTGTCGCCTTGTCTCACACCCTTTCCTATGGGAATGAGGGGAGGTCGTTGGAACAGCTTCACCGTTGCGCTGGAGCGACTGCTGCAGTCAGCTAGTGTTCTTATGTAGGGAGGGTCCACTCTTTGATCGACCAGTGCTCGTTTCGACGCTGCCAATAGCTTTTTCATAGTCGACAAAGGTAAAGACAAGAGGCATTCGGAATTCTCGACACACTTCGACCATTGCGACCGCTTGGATGTGGTCTAAGCAGGTTAACCCGTTCCGGAATCCGGCCTGCTCTACAGGTTATGCTTCATACAGCGTTCGCGATATGCGGGTCAGAATGACCTTCGTGAATTGCTTGTAAAGCACACTTAACAAGCTTATTGGGCGGTAGTTGCGAAAATCATCCAGGTCTCCCTTCTTGTGAACTATGACCATTCTCGAGTGATCATCTCCTTCTGGAGGTAAGATGTCATGTTTTGCGAGAAGAGCATGAAGTTTGTAGCCTCCTGCCAAAAGTAGGTCGGCTGAGATCTTGTCGGGGCCTGAAGTTGTGCCCGTTTCATGCTCGTAATCGCAACTCTCACCTCCGAAGGAAGGATCCGAGGTGCTCTACCGTCAGTGGGGATTCTAGGTTTTCGCACGTGTGTCGTGGATCGGTAGAGTTTGGTGTAAAACCTCCGTGTAACTTCCTCCATCTCAAATCTCGATGTTGTAAGCGTTCCGTCCTCTCTCTTCAAACACGAGAGTGGAATACTGTGGCCCTGAAGATCCCCATGGCATCTTCTGAGACTAGTTCTAAAAGGTTTGAACAGGTTTCTGCATTTTCGATCATAGCTCCGCCCACCTCAGTTCAAACCCCACCCACTTTAAAAATTTGATCGCTTTTCTACGGAAACCTCGCTCCACCTTTTTCCCGCGCTCTAGAATGTTTTTCACAAAGTTATATATCAATTTGAGAGGTCTCTTCAATTCGAGTGCATACCCCGCCCATATACAGGGTGCGCCAAAATTACTTGCTCAAAGTTGCAGAGTTCGACCTATTGACTTGATGCGGCGATGATCTCTCGATTAGCCGCGAACATGTTAGGCACTTCTTCCTTGATCATCAGCACAAGCTTCTATCATCAGCTCTTACTCCTTCAAAAATGGTTAGACCTCTTCCTCTCAGACCCGCTATCATTCAGTTACACCAGATGGGTCGCTGTTCCAAAATCATCGCAAAAGTTCTATCAGTCAGCAGAAGAACTGTGGACTTCACCATCAAACGATTCGAGGAGCTCGATACTACAGCAGATCACAAAGGAAGGGAAAGAAAAACAACGGCAGTATTCACTGGAAAAGTTAAAGTTGTACGGGATATTGTGCGACGCAATCCGAAGAGGTCGAGGAAGATTGCCAAAAAGCTGGGATTAAGTCATAATTCCGCCCGCCGTTTAGTTTGAAGAGAAGCTGGGATTGACACCTTATCGACGCGGAAGTGCACCTTCTCACTGCATCCATGAAGAAAAACCGGATCCAGAAATGCAAGATGCTCCTCCAACGGTGCGCGTCGGCGCGCCACCGAGACATGGTCTTTTCTGATCAGAATCCAATCCAACGAATTATTCCGTATGGTCGCTATTGGAGAGCAAGGCCTGCTCTAAGCAACATCACTCAATTGATTCACTGAAGAGGGACCTGCTCAGAGCATGAGAAGAAGTACCTTTGGAGTACCTTCGCGCCACAGTGGACGCCTTCCTCTTACGTCTGAGGGCCGTGCCCGAGCCAGTGGAGGGAGTTTGAATTGAGTATGTGTAATGGCTCAATATGAATAAAGTGTTGTAGAAAATTTAGTCCTCAATCTATCGTTTAACCCATTTTACAGCGGTGGATATTTGAGCGAGTAATTTTGGCGCACAATGTAGGTGGAGTTTCGCTATGGTCATGCACGCATCGCATGTATGAGGTCTTGTCCACTCCTTTCGTTTTGTTCTGACTTCCAAGCCTAGGCTGAATCGAGTTATGAATACAACTGAAATTGAGATTGAAATCCATTTTGAGAAAGCTCCGCCACAACAAGTGTGTCTCCTTCGTCTGGTTCGTTAACCCAATCCGATCCTCACCTTTGACCATTTTTTTCCCCATGTCTGGACTTTTTTTGAAGCTAAAATAAGATGTTTGGTTCTTAGCACCACCCA
>UZAF01017369.1:15187-33196 GCA_900617895.1 Haemonchus placei
TATGTATGTATACATACATACATACATACATACATACATATATACATACATACATACATACCTGTCGGCAAAACTTTTTTTATGTAAGGTATTGACCCAGTACATTACAGCCGAAGCACCCGGCCGTGGTCCAGGCGTCATTAACATTAAATTGCCCTTCTGCCTTGGCCCGCGATGAATCCCGAACTCAGCCCAATGCGAAACGTATGGGGTTTCATGGCGAGAAAGAAGTACGCCAATGATCGCCGCTTTGGAGGCATCAAGTGGCTCAAAAAAGCCATAATCGAAGCATTGCACCAAGTTGATCAAATGTTTATCAACATCTTCATGCAAGCATGGACGATTTCATCTTACAACTCACTCGAAGGAAAGGAGGTTCATTAGATTATTAACTTTGTATTTTGACATCTTTGTTGATTCCTTGTGGTTTGATTCATGGTTTTGTTATGTGAACGTATCCTTTCGCAAAATAGGGCAAAGAGCTTTTTTCACAAAGGTGAGAATAGAAACAAAGCAATTCTCTATCTGGGGTTCAGCCTCGTAGGCACACTTCGATTAATATTTGTCACCATATTCTTTCGGAAACTTCTCCAAAAACAACGTGAGTTGCAAGTTTTAGGGCCATTCATGTGTTTGCGTGCATTTATGCGAAAGTATGTACCTACGACTTTTTGAACATTTTGTTTGAGAACATGCTGCAGCTCTAAAGGCGCTGAAGAAGACTATCTGGGTTCTCCGATCTTTACAGCAAATACGACCGCTTGCCTTTCTCGTGTGTTGAGTGGGACAAATACGCCGTCCAGTCTTTCCTCATAGTCTTCTTTCTCTCTCCATCGACACATTTTTTTCTTAATGAAGAATCCGTCTACACCCATCAAGTCAGACTAGAACACACGAAGATTGTTTTAGCAGTGTCCGCCAGAATCATTCACGAAACACGAGGTAACAATTCTGTGGGACCGAAGCGTCCCATAACATCCCCAGAGAGTAGCTTGCGAAAATTTCTATAATATCATTTCTGAGTGCATGCTTGCTCCGTTGGTTAAGTTGGAGGGACGAATAGATGAACAACAAATTATTTCTGTCTCAAAGCAAAGCGAAAGCCGATTCGATAAGACAGGTTCAATGGAAAGATGTATTCGCGGTTTGCTGAAAAATCTACAGTGCCGGGCTTCCCTCAGTCTTATTTTAAAGCTGTAGCAATGTTCACTTCACCAAAGGGAGAGGTTGCCATCGATAGAGCAGAGAAACTTATTTCAGGAGGCGCCAGTGCATACACCTAAGATTATAAGTCTCGATCGGTTGCTCATTATCGTAAAAGTAATCACCTATCGAAGATTCAAACGTTAGGCAACCGAAGCATTGAAAGGTAATCACAAAGTTTGTCGACTGATAGTAACACCATTGTTGGAAGCTGTTGCCGATGGAACTCCTTTCTTTATGGATATATCACTAGTCGAGAATTCCTGACTATTGTCGGTCGGGTAGGTTTTGTCGTAAATCTAATGAAACAAAGAGAAACCGCGATTGATCTCCGAGTCGACATCCTGCTGGTTAGCGGCCGTAATCTAAAAGCTGGAGATGAATGGAATCTCAATTTCCCCCACTGTAGTGCCTTGGGTCCAATACTATTACTATCCTTACCACTCATTTTCTTGTCATCATGCCATCCCGTTTTATCGAATGAAACATACTGAAAAGTCAAAGATACATCGCAAATACCAAAGATGTTAGGATTCATTGGCGAGTGGCTCTTGTTCTGCGAAGTCCTTTATCAGCTTTTATCGGTTGCTATCGGTTCCACTAATCGGCCATCTAACGCCCTACCATACTCCACATCACACTCCAAACCGTCAAGGCTCCAGTATTAAGGCGATTATTCCTGGTTTTGCCCTTCCAAGATTCGCTTCAGCTCCTACCAGTTATTATTCACACACACACACACACACACACACACACACTTACTTACTTACTTAATTACTTACTTACTTACTTACTTACTTTACTTACTTACTTACTTACTTACTTAATTACTAACTAACTAACAGAAACACTTAGTGGATCACATAAAGCAAGGATGTGCACGTGACGGGTCCGAATATTACTTGAGCCTTTCAGCGTTCTCATGTCAATATTTGAGTGGAGCGCGTACCGTTTACATCCCTCGTAACATCGAAAATCATTACAAACACCACTTGTTCTGTGGTCAATATTTCTTCAAAAAGATCTAAGCAGAAGGTGCGATCTGTCTACCCCTCACCTCAGCGAGTAGAGCCACTGAACTGCGTAACTTGCGACGATGGCCACGGAATATTAGTGGTCTCCCAAAGAATGACCAAGAAGTAGAGGTGGTGTATTTTCTGATATCCTCACGACTAGTTGATTAGATGTGAACAACAAATTGTTCGCCCTGAATTCTCAGTGTCTCACTTTTGATGTTGTGAACAGTGACCCTGCCTATTACGCATTAAATAAGGTATGTTGACTCGTTTTTGACCCTCAAAGCCCATTATGTTCAGGTCAAAATATTATTTCAAAAAAATTCAATAAACGTGACAATGTGAACTAACTTGACATATATTCGAGATCTTGTTGGTTGCGGACGACGGCTAAGTTCGCTTGCATCTGACTGCACTGATCCTAAATGGTGTATTATGTTTCCTGCTTTCTACTTACTTTTATTCGTTTCAATTTCAAGATTCAGGTCATGCCAGGGTTGGAGTGGCATAAAATTACTACTGAAGTTGCGGTGAATTTTCTAAATTCAACTGAGCGTTGTATATCAATTTCTACGCCTCCCTATAGTCATTGTCGAACGTGTGTCGCAGAGACTGTTTCAGTCGTAACACTTTCTGTAGAGGGCACGGGTGTGTTAAGAAGGTTATAATGTCGCTTCCTCTAGGTATAAACTGCTCCAAGTATTGACGCCTGTAATCGTGAGCACAAAAAGTCTTCCAGAAACAACATGCACATAAAATTCCAGGAAATTTTTGATAATAGCAGTCAGCTATAATAGTTGCGCCACAGAATCCTGCATGGTGCCGATTCCCCACGTCTTTCACCTTAATTCCCAGTATTTGAGCAATCTGTCAATCTCACTGCATTATAATGCTTCATTATAGCTGAGGTAGGCTGTGTACTTTACTCTTGACGAAGCAAAGGAGAGGATGTGCTTCATCTCATGATGTTGTTGAAGCTTGAAGCCTTTTGTAAGAGGGAAATTAGTACTTCATTTCCAATCCGCTCCTTCCACTTTTGCTAAATGATTATGATTCATACTAGCTAAGAAAGTCAGTTAATTCTGCAGTTCAGTAAGAACATAGTCATTGATTCTAGTTATGCTGTGCCACCCTTTACCGAGGCGCTGATATGTTGGAACAGTGTGTGAGTTTCCACCTTGCAAAAAGAGCCGACCCCTTAATTCAATATTGTTCTGTGGTCTTTCGCCTTTGCTGATACATTCATGTGACAAGATTCGAGATAAGTAACGAATAACCCTCGTATTTCTCTTATTGAGCGTCCTCCCTCGCTCGAGCACCTCTAGCTGGTTGATGGCAAGACTACGTGTCGATTACCCAGAATGCGCACAGGCAATATATCATTGATCAGAATCAAGACGTAATCGCCTATGGACGAGGTTGGATTCAGTATATTCTGTGTCTGCTGTGCTGAATAGACTTAGAACTTCTTCTTCAACGCAAGTGTATGCGTGCCTCAGTGTGTGGTAAGTTGGAATCGATTGACACCCTGCACATCGGGTTAATCAAAACCTCCATTTGAGCGATTAAAAAATAGTTGAAAGGAATCGACTCTGATAAATTGAAGTTTTTGTCCATTTCAGGAATCCATGGGTAACTGCTCGGATCATAACCACTCGTTCGTTAGAGCCTGGCAAGGCACCTCTGAGTACCTGGCGACAACAGTAATACAGAAATCTTCGTGCCCCTGAACCGGAAGGAGCCGTCAATTTGGTAGCCCTCCAGGATCGCTAGGGAGGAGCTGCTAAAATTTAAGCATCATTCTCAAACTGCTAAACCAACCGGCGGTGGTGATCTGTGATCTGTAGGCAGGTGCGACTTTACCGAAATGCCGGACACAAAGCGGCACTCCAGTGTACATGGTTTTCCAGATTAAGGAGGAACTGTTCTTTTTGTTCAAGATTAGAAATGTTGGCAAAATGACGCGACTTCGATCACTTGACAGTCGGAGGGCAACACAGATTGACATTCACGGCTACCGAAATACCCCAATTCTACGGGGAAGTCAGCGCCAACGTGAAGGGAGACGTTCAGTGAGGCGATGTCGTCTCGCAAAGAATTCTCAGCACCGCTCTAAAAGGCATGCGCCAGGGTCAACATCATGAAATAAAGGTGAAACATGGTGAACAGCCCGGTTATGAAACCAAGCAGAAGGAAGGAAGCGGCATGGGAGCATGCAAAAAAAGGGAGGACTAAAGAAGGCAAACAATATTCGTCTCCACGCTGGATCTATGTCCCCTGGTTTTTGAACTTTGGTTTATGCCTCAGTAACCTCGACTCTATACAGGCACAAGCACAAATGAGCATTCAGCCAGCATTACTAAGAACGCAAAGTGAAAAAGAGTGCTTGGAGTTTTTCGATGCACCGATTCTTTGCTCTCAACTCTTCTCTTTTTATGGGCGCAATTTGAAGCTCCAAAATCTTTTTCTAACAGAAGTGCAGAAAGAAGTCAGGAGTCTTGAACTCCATCAATGAACGTGAATTGAAAAGGTCAGGTGAGCAAGGTATGCGATTTCTTATACCCATCGGACTACGATGTTTATTGTAATGTCGTTTGAGAAGTCAAAACAAGTGGAAGGTGATAGTTGTAGAGCAATTAGCTTTCTAGACGTCATTTCCATATTGAGATAAGTGAACCTTCGCTACTCCCGAAGTATGAAAAAGCTTTCAAAGCAAACAACCAATATCCCCTGCATTTTGAGATAACGTAAGATACCTGTGCATCGGCCCATCCAAGTTTCGGGTTTGCCTCCAAATAACGATAACAAGTGCCATCATCTCGATGCAACCAGTTCGTTTCGCACATCCCGTAGGCTGCAAAAAATGATGTGTCATAACAATAAAGCGTTATTACAGAGCATGATACTTAAATCAGCTGGTATTTCGACCGAATACTTTATTGTCAACGGAGCATGTTTTGAGATAGCGAGGTATTTTTTCCATAAGTCTTAAAAGTTTATTGTTCCACCCTCTGAAAAAGCTCCTAGGAAACGCGGTATAAAAGTTGGTCGTACTGATGTATATTAACTTACTTTACGCCTATGGGATGCACACTTACACAACGACCATAGGCAAGGCTTGGGAGTTTTTTGCTAATGTCTCTTTCGTTCTACATACGTTGTATCATAAAAGGAACAAAAAACAAAACAGAAACGCAGCGGTGAACATCTTACCTTGGCTTCAGAACGGTGCTGACACTACGAAATGGTGAGGGTTGGGTCAACAAATCAGACGAAGGACGCTAAGGTGATGGGCGGGCTAAGAAGAAGTGTTCACAACTCCGTTCAAGAATGTTCTAGAACGTGAAAAAATGTGGTTAGATTTCATAGAAAAAATCCTGAGCATATATATTTCATTCAATGCGATCAGCAACATCACATATGAGCTAAGCCATTATGACGCGTTTCTACCCAAGCCCCAACGGTATCCTGACAATATATAAATCGCGAATGCCCGTTTGTCTGTTTCTATTTTTGTCTGTTTGTCAACAGTTTATTCGGCGCCTCTCTAAAATTAAGATGGAATAGCTTAGCCAGGTCGCAGCAAGTGGGGAGCGAGCTGAGCTACCTGGAAACACTGGACCCAAGAAGGCCCAACTAACGAACTGCGAGCTGTACGGAAGTACGAGTGCCGAAACTTTCTTCAATCGAAAATTCCTGTTCTCATAGACCCAGGGTGTTCAAAACCAGAAGAAATACAGATAGAATGAATAGGATTAGTGATGGTCAAAGGCAGGTGTGAACTCCGCTATCTGGTGGGCAAAGCATAAGCGGGAATCGTTCACTTAGAGCTGGGGCAGTCAAGTTTGGAAGGGATACAAGTGGCAGAATGGGAACACGAATAGCAGGCGACAGGTATAAGTGCCCATTGGAAGCATATCACGCGTGAGAAATTGTTTCTTCGATTCAGAGCATCGAATTTAGCATGGATAGAAGCACCAGGATGGGAACGCTAGTGACGCGACAGTGGAGAACCTCGTCTAATGGGGGTGGGAAGTGTGCGAAAGTGCTTTTGGAACTGGAACCTTAGAATTCGGAAATTGAATTAATACAGGCGACAAAATGGGAAAGCTAACAGCAGATAATAGCAGGTGCACACTATTGCACTGAGGGCAAGGCCTGCAGAATTGTTCTTTCAGTGCTGGAGCGATCAAGGTCACAGGCAGAGGGATGAGAGCTGTGGTAGTAGGTAGCAGAACTGAGGATCACCCACGAGGACCATGCGCAAAATTTGTTCCTCTGACGTAGAGCCTTCGAAAGTGGAAGGGATTCAAGAGGCAGGATGGGACCACTAATGGCAAGCAGCAGGTGTAGACTACGCCCTGTAGAAGAAGATAATTTGTAGGAATTGCTCCTTAAAAGCAAAAACGACGGAATTGGGAAGCGATAGCGAAACCGGCATGATGATGGGAACACTAAAGTTAGGTGACAGGTGGGTGAGGGGGGGGACCCAAAATCGACATACGAAAATCTTCCAGATTATGCTCTATATCCAAATTCACTTTGATTGATTGTGTTGCGAGTTTACTGCCGGGGTAACGAAAACACGCTGCCTTCCTTTGCCGCGGTCCTTTGCGATTTAGATTGACAAATGTTGCCGTAAATATGCAACGCCACGACTGCTATCCATAAGTATGAGGAATGAGTATAGGACAGGAACGAAGTCTGGAGCAGGTGCGTGGGTTATCAATCAAAAGCAAGAGCTTCTACCCATTTTGTGTGCGAGGGAGGGTAGAGATAAATCGGAAATAATGAAATCGCCAATTATAGTAGCGTTCTGAATATTTCACGTACTTAAAGAAAACGGTCCGATTCGGCTGGCAAACGTCTAGGATGCTGGGAATATTCTTACAACGTAGCCGGTGAACACTGAGCGAGCCTTGATTAGCCCCTGCCTACCCAATATACGACGTTTTTAGAGCCTTTAATTGGATTTTTGTGGGATGCCTTCTTTTTGAGACAAAAACCACTGTGGAGTACCCTTTAGCATTCACCTTTTACTCGTATGGATTGCAGTATTGAAGAAAGATAAGCTCGCATGCTCAATGATGAGTCGGTCGTTCTGTTTTCCTCCATGGCTGGCCGTGTTTTAGTAGGCCGTAATGACGTAATAAGTGCAGGTTTTCAGTGCATGAAGTACTATTCGATTCATCACGGGTAGTCAGTATTTCATATCAATGACGCTTCATGCTGCCTTACGTTCATACAAGGAAACGTTTTGAAAGAGTTTCCGCAACACTCAGCATAGGGATGAAACCCTGTCGACGACTAGGATTTTCAGATTTACAAGGTGTGTATCTGGTAAGATCTAAGCGCTTGTGATCGTTTGAAGTGAATTACTTAGTTTGATGTGTTTTGCTTATCACAGATTTTCGTACTATTGATAGGGATTGTCAAGTTTTTGCGTAGAAATAGATCATACGCGCTACCTCATATTGATCCATAGACAACTCTTTGTTGCCAGTAAGTGACGCATTCATCATAAGATTTGAGTCGGCTGGCTCAAAAGATAAGTGAACCTTCGCTACTTCTAAGGTATGAAAAAAAAACTTTTTAAAACAATCAAACAATGTTTCTTGCATTTTGATAACGTAGGATTCCTGTGTTCTTTCGTTGGTAAAACCATGTACCAATGAAAGTATACTTTGACGTGGAGTCGTACGGCAACAGCGAAGGAATCTGGTGAGGTTGCGCATTTGCGAAGGAACAGTAGGCCTCGCAGGTATTAACGGAGAACAAGTGATTTTGCGGTGAGGTAAATCACATGTTCTCCATAATACCTGCGAGGCCTACTGTTCCTTCGCTTCCCCATCATTACGCCAACATCCCAAGAGCTGCATCTATACACATATCGATCACTACCTCAAGAAATAGACACCTTTTGGTTTAGTCGCTTCTCCCTATATCCATTGGTACCTCAAATAAAATCCTCTTTATCGAAACTTTAAGGGGTCCAGGCTGCAACAATTCCGGGAAACTTTCTTGGAATTTCGAAAGAACGCTGCACAGATAATACACTGGTGTAAAACTCAGTACAAGATGAACAAGGTATCATAAAACTTTAACGACAAGGTGGAAATAAGTGGAACTGTGGGAGCATAGTGCTAGACGTATAGCAGTTATGCGAAGGAAGCTGGGCTTCCCTCCAAATAAGAAAAGTTTTGATGAGTCACGAAATATGGCTGTCCGCGCAAATCGAGGCAATTAATGGGTACGAAAAAATTTTTGTCAATCAACAAGTAGATACAAAGTACTGTGGTGTATTCTTCAATAAGCCATGTCTCATAGACATCATTTAGATGGCTTGACACGGAAGCTGGTCATCAAAAATCTCGAAAAAAGTTTAAGGATGACGAGTTTAGCACAGAAGCGCGGTATCGCTCACAGCATTGCTTTACCTGCATGGAGAGCGCTCCAAACCTTTGTTACTGGTGCTCGAAGGAACGGCAGATGGCCGGCCAAGATCTACTGCATCAGGAAATATCGCTACACTGTGTAGAAGGCGAGAAGAGATGCATTCAGTCAGTCTCTCCGACTGCAGAAACATTTTACAGAATTTGAGAGAGGGCATATCACGTACTACAGTGGCAGGACTACTGCGAGGTGGCGGTCCCTTCGCCCGACTACCACTACATTGCCTCGCACGCCGGCGATACCGTTAACGATGATGCCAGGAGCGCAGCGAATGGACCAATGAGGAATGGAGCCGTATGCTCATTTCAGATGAAAGCAAATCTCGTTTGAGTAGTGTTTCTATGCGCACCTCACATTTCGAAAGGTGGAAACACGCAACTATCCCAGAAACATTGTCGATCGTGGTCGTTCTGTTGCTCGAGGTGTTATGGTATGACTAGGCACAAGGTTGCATGGCCGTGCTGACCTCCAGATTTTGAACGTAGATCCCTTACTATACAGGGTCATTGTGAGAGGTACTTTCCTTCATGTGCGTGTTTTGGGGCTGCTATCGTCCCTGAATTAGTTTGTTGGATGCCAGTCATCGGTCGCTAGGGGCAGCAAAGGGGAAGGAGCTCTTGAGAGGTCTTGAAACGAGAGGACATCCGGCAGTGTAAGGTGCGCTGGGTGGACGCATTGCAGCACGTCCAAATGCATCAATGATCATCCAGTAATTTTCATATACGCTGATAGAGCGATGAATGCCCTACCGCAGGGTTTTGTACTCAACCTCATAGTATGATAGGATCACATTGCAGAGCATCTGTTGCTGGTCGTGGTGAACACGCAACTTGGGAACAATGTCACTTTTTGAGCACCAGGTTAAATCGTGAAGACGTGGGTAACCGGTATCTTTGTATAAAATGTCATATTTATCCATCATATTTCGAGTTTCTGGGCGGAGGTGGTGTAGTGGCACGTGGCGCACTATTCTACACGCACGGTCAGGGGTTCGAATCCCGGATCGGTGCCCGCCTAGGCCAACCAAGCCTTCCATCCCTCCGGGGTCGGTGAATTGGTACCAGATTCATCTGGGAACATAAAAGCACTGACTTGTATATCAGATCCCAAGTCATTGTATGGGCCACATACGCACTCATTACGCCACTACGATTCCGAATGGAAGTCGAGTGCGGGAACGCATCCCTCAGACGGGATTGATCAACGCCAAAAACTTTATCCTTCACCCTTATTTCGAGTTTCTGTTACTCGCCTTTTGTGCAATGCCGCAATGGTTCTCATTCTATCGAGATATGTTGTATGACTGTGGTGCAGTAGTCAAAAGTTGCTTTCGTTTCTAATTGTTGCAAACCACTGTACAAAGAGCTCAAACGCACAAAGCGACAGTCGAGTCGGCAGCCGTATTCATGAACTCTTCCCCGTACTTTGCCAGGCCGTTGCTACTGATAACGGTGCTGGGAAATTACTAGGAGCAAAAGACTGCTTTATGTTTATGTTTATTTTTATTACACTGCTATGGCAAACATAGCTAAAATAATAACAAACTCCTGGAACCAACTTGAAAGAACGTATACAAGGAACACATCGACATGTAATCATACAAAAAGAAACACGAGTAATATAGGGAATCGTAAGACTTCAAGGCCTGGTGTGAAAGGACTGCGTTGATCAAGTTGTCAACCGCAAGGAAATATGGAAGCCCAAACTCAGTTTGAACCACTTGGAGCAGTATAAGTTTTTACGGGTGTACGCATCAGAGCAAAAACTTAAAATCGTAAATAGACCCTACCCAAGAAAGCGAGATGGACGCGTGATATCTCTGACCAATATTTCCTGCATGGAGGCAGAAGAGTCGACTTCCGCCGATGATGATGCCGTCACGGGCAATACACTTTATGTCAACTGAGAATTACGGCGAATCCAACAATGGGCAGCAGTTTTTCTATTTTTTTTTGAAGCATTCTCTTGGCCAACGCACAGCTGCTACTTCTCCCGCAACACAAATTGTTCGACCACCTCGAAGTTGAGCATCTCAAGTCTGGAATGGATCCACCGCTGTTGGGGAGGTGTAAGAAATTGTGTACATAGCATTTTTTACAGAGCTAGGAGTG
This sequence comes from Haemonchus placei, assembly GCA_900617895.1. Classification (NCBI taxonomy): domain Eukaryota; kingdom Metazoa; phylum Nematoda; class Chromadorea; order Rhabditida; family Trichostrongylidae; genus Haemonchus; species Haemonchus placei. Next base: position 25,971 of record UZAF01017369.1, read on the forward strand.
CTTTGTAGGCTAAAAGGGTAGGTGATGGTATGTTGGATCAAGGGTCTGCGTTGTCCAAGAAGTCTAGTGGGATGCGGAAACGAATCCCGGGATTTATGTATGGCAGGAGCCAGGGTCGCTTAGCAGCTCCACTTGTTTGCTGTTATTGTTTTGTTCGTCGTGCGTAGGAATACTAATAGCTCCCTCAGTGTTTCAACCATGTTCGTGATATCACTTATCCCGTGATAGAACTGTCAGACTCAATACCTGCTATGTGCCGAGCGCTTACTCAATGCACATTTCTAACCAGACCAGCCTGGTAGCAATCAAAGGCGCGCTTCGCGCTCAAAGTGGTTTCTGGGGTTTATCCTGGGAAGAGCGTGTGACTCCCGAAGATAGCCTGAGGGACTCTGTCGGGTAGAAAAACAGTCAGGATTGGGCGTGGTAAGAGCCCCCAAAACTGGCTCGGTCGCTTGGGCGTTCGAGTTGTTGAATGTTTTTTGATAGCTGTAGTGGTTGCATCATTCGCACCGAGACCTACACCTTGCAGGCAGACAATGTATTGCAGCCAATTGTATGCAGTGGTGCGTATGTATTAGCAACTCGTCCGAATGACCCCTCTGTGCCGCTGCTTTCGTAATATTCTCGTCCAACCCTCAATTTTGTTGCCTCATTGGAGTCTTATGTTTCTTTGGATACGCCGATACGCCGAGGTGGAAGGTACAGTTGACCTATGTGGCTATTGACCCGGGATTCAATCCCTGGACCATGCATGTGGTTATTCTATAATCTTTCCAATACGCTAATTGCTCGTATAGCCGTCCTTCATTTAATATTCTGCTCATCCTATCGAAGTCACAGTTCATGATCAGAATAATTTTTGAGATTTCTTCTTAGGATGAAGCCATGACTCTCCAAGGAAAGCACAAGGGACGCAGTCGGGTCGAAAGTCGGCCTATATAGGGCAATAAAGGTCCCGGATTGGCTCGGCCGACGCACACACCTGAAGTAAACGTGTTCTCACGGCATGATAGAGGCTGTAAAGGCTGCAAAATCGCACCGGTATGTGCACTTTGTGGGCAAGCAGCATGCTGTGGCCAGCTCATCTCGATAACATACACATCTAGACAGCTGGTTATAACACTCCTTCCATTCTCACTGCTCAACGTACTACTCACCACCGTTTAGAAAGTATCTGTTGAAATTTCGCAAAATCGGTATTTTTTCTGTGGAATTTCTGAGGTTTTGGTATTGCTGTATGAAGACCCTTTCCACTTATATGCGCAAAAAATGGCTGCCTCAATCTTCCCTGCTTATTTAGTGGTACTAGAGCCAAACTATCCCTACTCCCTGCTTCGTATTAAACGGCTACTTCTTTATGAATTCAAAGTCGGCCACTGCGCTGCTGAAGCCCATCGAAACATGTCTTGTATTAAGCCTCCAAGCCTCTTCAATTCTGTGCACGATTAGTTCCAACGCTTAACAACCGGAGACAGAGAGGTCCTCAATGCTTTCTGAGAGATCTACGAGTTCTCCCTAGCTTTTGTGTTTGCTAATTGAAATACCATTTGTAAAATCTTACTGGCTTTTCGATTTCGTCACGAAATGCAAAAATTGCGCCAACCTTAATTATAGCAAATTACAACTTCTACACTCAATCGAACGAATTTCGAGATAATGAAGATGAATCAAACTAATTAGCGACATCAATGTAAATGTACTCAACAGCGCAAGAAGACAACGTCGTGGGAGCCATGGTACAATTGAGATTGTGTCACCTTTCAAACCTCTGGCCAACTTGATAGCCCCATGACCTTGAAAGAGGATTTATAGGTATTATTATGAGAGCTGTGACGTTGCATTCTAAACACGTTTGTACGGAGTCCAGCAAGCTCCAACCGAACCTTCTCAAATAATTATTGCACTGTGTTTCTGTTTCTTTTTTGATATGACCACGTCTAAGAATGACGTTTATCAGCTCCTTCTAGCTCTCAGAAGTGGATACAGTGCACACAATTTTAAGAGAGTTCAGACGGCCGTACCACTACTCAAAAAGGGTGTACTCTGCGGATACTGGAAGGTATTTCGGTATTGCCTGCTCTCACGAGGAAGCAGAAGCCTAGAACACAGTAAATGATGAAATAAGTGAACAGAAGTGCCCGAGTTCTTCAGTTTAGACTCTTTTCACGGATCGACGTGTCTTATGTGGCCAACTTGGCGGAATAGGCAATGGGTGAAACCTACGATGGCATTGACAAGCACTCGTAAAGCATGATTTAGACGCAGTTCACGCTCTTCCTGAACACAGAATATTCACAGCTTGTGAAAGGAAGCGAATACGGCACGAATCGAGTAGGAACACGCTCGTGCTCATATTTAACGGGAGACAAGCTAAAGGCTTAAAGTCTCCGTGGATTAGGTTGCGATTGTAGGAAATGAAAACTTTAAGAAAATCATGTGGAAATACTTCTTCAAGCTACAGGGTGACTCACATGAAGTGTGACGCAGAAAACTAGCATCAAAATTATACAAATCAGACCAAGTAGAAAACATTTACTCCTATACAATCATCACAAAATTGTAAACAGCATATCACATTTCGCACGCAGAATGAATTTAATGCAAGCATCCAACCTCTTTCGGAAGTTTTCAAGAATGCGAATCGCAATCGCTTTCATCCCCCCCCCCGCTTCTATAAGAGAGCTTTTTTCCAGGGGGTCCGAAGACCTGTGTTTGGAAGCGGAGGCTTTTTGCTCCAGTGTCGTCGATACAGCAAAATCCGCAGGATTGAGATCGGGGAATTTGAAGGTCAAACCTGCTCCGCCCCAAAAACCTGGAAGCATGGTTTCACACAATGCAGCATGTTCCTTGCGCTGTGGGCTGGCGTCCAATCCTGGGAAGGGTTTAGCTGACCTTCATCGCGTTCCTTTCCGCCCAAGGGATCACCACATCTTCCAGCCCTGGAGCCCATAAGTTGATTCTTTTATTGCCCGTCACACTTCATGTGAGTCACCCTGTATTTATGCAAGAGGAGCGATTGCGATAGAAGGAGTGGTGTTCTGCCTCACTGTATGACTGCTGGGCTTTTTGCCAAGATCATCTGAGCAACACCAATTCTGGGAACTGAAAACTTCATCGCTCACAAAGTTTGGCGGCAAAGGCATTCCTAGCACATTTTAGATCTTGCTCATTCCTACTATTTTTTGTGGCCTGCTGGTTCTGGTGGATTCAAAATACAAGAATTTTGCAGTAAGCGCTTCACTTTTTTAAGGACGCTCCATCAACTGCGAATCCTCTATCATTTGTTAACCTACCAGTTGGGCTCCACACATTAATGCGTGCATCGCTACAAAGAAAGCGTGAAACAGAGATGATTTCTTGATCTGAGCTTTACCCCAAGATTCTGGCCTTAGGCAATGGTGGGTTATGAGTCTCTGCAAAAAATTCTCTTCCGCTCACCGTGAATGAGTCTCATCCGTCCATTTTGTTTACCTACTCTTAACCTCTGCCCATTTTTCTCGGTGTTTGGGCGTTTGGAACAGTAATGATGTTTACTGTACCGCCCACTTTGATGTGAGCTCGTATGTGCTCATGTGCTATTTTTGTGCCCGAAGTCGCAGCCATCCCATAGTTGGATATACAAATTATACTTTTCCAGGATATAGAGGATTTCGAGCCACATAGAAATGAGCGAATTCCTTATATACAGTGAGTGGTGGTGATGATTTCATATGTAATAACTAATGATGATGACTCCATATATAGAACGATTTTGGAGTATCAAAAACGTCATTGTACAGAGTTACGAATCTTTCACCTCAGCGTCGCCTACACTAGTGCAATCCCGGCCTACCTCGAAGATCCTACAACATTCGTTCTCCGTGGTCACCTCCAACCACTCATTTCCCGTGTTTCAGAATGTTTTTGGACACAGTTATGACTTCATGACCTTGGTGCCGCCCAACTGCTGCGAGCCACTCCCCATTCAAAGATTTGACCGCATTCCTTCTATGGCCTCAGACCACCTAGACTCTCGCGTCCTGAAATGTTTTTGTACGGAGGTATGAGTTCTTGGTCTCAACCTCGCCCACCTTATTGCGAGCCCCACGCACTTCGGAGATTTGGCCGCATTCCTTTTATAGCCTCTAAACGCTCAAGTTCCGCGTTCTAGATCTCGCCGAACAGACTTTTACATTCTCAAAAAGAAGCTCCCATTGAAAATTCTGCTCCGTCCATTATGGGCGGAGCATTGCCACCTTTGCGCGCGCTCAACATGAATAGAACCTTGCTCACTCCTTTCATTTTCTTCATGGTTTTTACGCTTCATTGAATCGAGTTATGAACTCATAAAAAAGTACCGCCCTTCTCGGGAACGCCTCGCCTAAGTTGAGTCTCCCTAATTTCACTTGCTGATCCATATCTCACTATTGCTCATTTTTTTCGTGCGTCTAGACTGATATGAAACCTATTGATGAAATTTTGCCCATGACACCGCCCACTCGTGTGCATGTCCAGCCCCCTGTGGGCGGATCTCCGCTGAGCCCACATGAGCTCTGTTGATCTTAAGTCGTGTCCAACCCACCCCAAACTCGACCTTCTGCACGGTGCTTTTTCAGGTTATGTCGAATTTTCGTAAAAACAACAAACAAACAAACGAACGAACAAACAGACAGCAGACTGACGCTTACGCGTTATATGTAAATAGAACCAGTTAGATAGCCCGGCTAACGTCGCTGATTTATGGAATCGTTTGAATGCCCTTCTCATCATCATTGCTCATTCCCTGTTTTTCTAAAGAAATAGGTAGTGAGCAGTAGCCCTTCATCGAGTAGTACAGATTGGAACTCGTAAAAATCGGCTGCCATTATTGATTGCTGCGTGTACAGCTATACTCCCAATTTATCTCCTCAAACCTCATAAAGTCAAACAGTCTAAGGCAAAAGGAAACGAAATACCAATTGATCGGTCGATTACACGCAGGAAGGTATACCAAATCTGAATATCGTCCAGTATACCTACAGCGTTGATCCTAGCACACGTGGATCTACCATGTCCAAAGGTAGCAAAGCTTCGAGTTGACACTGCATAAATTGAAAAGCTCTTACATAGCATTGCCGACTTTGGATTCCACTCTTCCTCCGCCACTTTAACTCTGAGCCCTGCCGCCTGTATCCCTCGCGAATTTGAAAGCTCAAACTCCAGAAGAGCTATTTTCGTGCGTTCCCCGATCTATCGGGCGGAGTCTACACCTGTCGTAAGTATTCCCACCTGCCACCTGCATCCCTTTCATACAATCCCAACTCTGAGCCCTACCGCCTGTATCCCTCGCGAATTTGAAAGCTAAAACTTCAGAAGAGCTATCTACGCCTGTCATAAGTATTCCCACCTGCCACCTGCATCCCTTTCATACAATCCCTCTAGGTCGATGAAACAAACTACCGCGCAACCTACTACCGGGGTTCCAGCCTTGCCACTAAGCCTAGACTACTTACAAATTTCAGCAACAATTTAGGTTCACAGCAGCTATGTATTCTAGTTGGAAGGCACTTTTCGCGCATCCCCGCTCCTTGTGGGCGATAATCAGCTCAGGTCATGTAATCTCAAGTAGCTCCCCTCACTCTCTTGTTTGGACATGAGCACTCTGTTCCATTTCCATTCAAGAAAGGAGCCATACAAGGTGATGATGAAAAGACGAAGAGACAAACAGAGACAGACAAAAGACAAACGACATTTGTGCCCCCTAGAAATTGAAGATACCGTTTGCGTTTGACTATACTCTTTGTAGCGACAGAGCACATCTGACAATGATGCTGACGTTGGAAGAATGATGCTGACGTTGGAAGTATTATATGTATATAGTAAAAATCCCTTCTGGTTTGAAGTCTACCCACTTCTTCGCTTTTCAGAATTTTTTTGAACCACAATGCGCTTACGTGACTTTTAAAATGATGCACAAACGGGCATACAATCAGACACACAAAGCTAGCGCCTTATATATATATATATATATATATATATATATATATATATATATATATATATATATATATATACAGAGGATACATAAGATTAGATACTTTACATGGTAAGGATTGCCTGAAATAGGTTACCACCACTTGCATGAATTTTTGCCACTCTTCAAGGTATTACGTTTTTTCTTTATCAGTTGCAACAAAACTTATCCAACCGAAAAAAGTGGAAATCAACAGGAAGAGAAATCGTCTTCTGATAGTGGCGTTATCAAAAGGTGAGAACGTTAGTAAGTACTATCCAAAATTTTGGCTGACTAAACAGATTGTTTTTATAGATGTGCTCTTTCAGCGAATCCAACAAGAAAAAGAATCAATTTGTTAACGGAATTAGGTTCGTGAGTTTCTGAGACATTCTTTTTATACGAAAATGCTAAAGGGGGAAGAGTACTGTTGAAGTGGAGCTTGGCGGCACAGAACGAGTGAAATGCAATATGTGGCGAAGCTGACGTCTATGGTACTAAACAACTCAAAAGAGAATGGCAGGTGAGCCAATCTTTTCCACTTTCCCTCGAGAAAGAAGGTAGTCTGCTTGCCACGGGCTGTTCGACTGAAATGAGAAGGATAGAGAACGAAATAAGGGCAATGCATGACGTAGCCAAATTCCAAATCTTGCATTTGCATACATAGTACGATGCCAGTATATTCTGAAGTGCTGAAATTCACTCCACCTTGCTCACTCCAAACCGCAGTACTCGCTCCACGACATTTACCAATTCATAAACTTATTGCTTCATATATAAAAAGAAAATACAGAATAGAGATGGATTTTGAATATCATTACCTTTGTCGTAAACCTAAGACTTATCGGAACCTACTCACGAACCGACACACTAAACTATTGCTTTATGAATAAGGGGGATCCCTTATGTTTGCCAATCTTTCTGGTGTCTTTCCTCTTTTTCGTCTTTTCCAGCTGCTCTGTAACCTGATTTTGAAGGTTTTCCCTCACGCCCGCACATTCCGATGCATGTCTCGTGAGCTTGGCAGCTTGGCTAATTTCACATGTACTCCTTACATGACCGACCCGATCCTCTGATGATTCTTCCTAAACCTTATACCGAATTTTGTGACAGATAGACGCGAGTGCTCAGTATATACAGTGCGTCGCCGAATGATACAGCCACCCCTAATTTCCCCGAAAGCACACAGTATTTGATGTTTCTGAAAAACTGCCAAAGTGAAAAATGTGTCAAATTTGAATTGCAATTCGCACAT
>UZAF01017370.1:0-48594 GCA_900617895.1 Haemonchus placei
TCTACTATTAGTACTTTTGTTCTTGTATCTCTTACCTACTGCTGCATCCTGCTACATTCCTTCGCGCGCGACGCCCCTCTCACCGCGACGCGACCATTTCGTTCCTAACGCACCACACCCTCATGAACATAGTCCACCGGTCGAGATCTCCCGCTCTGCCCAACATAGCTATTCATCCCTTCGCTTAGATCGATTCAAACCATTCATACGTGGGAGGATGAAACAGTGACGGCTACGTCTGTTGGCCATTTTAAGTCGTGGTATAAGCCATGTACGTTTCCAAAACACTACTATTACGATTCTAAATGGATGAAAACAAAACAAAACGAGATTGGAATGTTCCGCCATCATTATTCATTCGCTTCAATCTCTTCACGATAATGATCGAAGTTCGATGGCAGGCTTATGCTAAGTAAGCAGATCTACAATCTTGTGAGGTTCAGTACCCCTTTGTAACCTCAGAGCAGCTTGAAACTACAATGACTATTTGAATTGTATTCACCTACTCCCTGATTGATCATATCAATGATTTCGGTAAGCGGATGACGTTAGACTCTTCAACTCTGATTCTTTTCTTGCGCTCTGAGCACACACCTATTCAGGAACTCCTAAACAGCTGAAAAAATTGCGTACGTTACGTCCATTGAATTAACCCCCCCCCCCCTTCCAAATAGCGAACAAACTCCGTAGGCATGGCGCATTTGGAGAACGCAGACTTGCTCTCATTGAACCATCTTAAGCCATTTCTATCAAAGCGAAGAAAGCGACAATGAAAATAAAGGTAAAGGTTTCGTCGAAGCTCTTGCGCGGTAGGAGTGTTTGTAAACAAGTTTGAGGGATTTATAAAAAGGAAAATTTGGACTTTGGTTTCGATTTGGAGACAAAACGAATTTAATCGGTGTTGCTACCTTTTCGATGGTTATCTGGCCCCTTTTGCTTTATTTTAGGGGATGACCAATAGCTAAATCACAAGTGGAAGCAAAGTTCGCTAATCTAATCTCCCGATGAGAAGCTTTCACGGGATTTGTCTGTCAAGCAAATGGGTGGGCGTCAAAGAAAACGTCAGCACTTCTGTTTTTGATGTCGTACTTATGAATTGAGAGAATCGAGAAATGTAATCATCCTCATTCTTGGAGCTCATCCTATAGGTTGCAGCAATCCTGACTCATGAGAGTTATCCAGCTTCATGAAGATTGAAATTTCAAGATGTGCAGGTCGCCAAGACGAAATGAATGCAAAAAGATTGCTGTTGAGAGAAAGCTCTACACACAACGAGGAGAGAGCTTCCTCATTCTCCCATCCGATACTTTCCGCTATTCCTGGGATACAAAGGGTTCACCTGAACCTGCTACCCAACAGTATCCACCTTGGGTAACAGCATGAGTAACAAATTCAGTCCCAGTGAACTGCTCCGTTTTAGTGCCGGTGGAATTGATGTGGGTGGCGGAGCCGAACAAGACCGTAAAAAATCATAAGTCTCAATCGTTGATGATCTACTGAAGTACTGATGACTGACAATACTGTAATAGCTTGTATTAAATGTGATCTCAGAGACAGGGATGGTCCAAACACTCCAGCCTGAGTGGAGGGTCCTGAAATAGTGAGATATGGAGAAGAGACTGCCTACAAGCAAAATAGAGAACATTCAAGTTGTACGACGGAAGGGCGGTCTTCAAAATCCACTTGGAAATCAAAAAGTAGGAAGACTTGCTCCGTACTCTGTTCGCTGGTGCAGTCGGAAAGAAAAAGCCCCGAATTTGAAAAAGCTGGGCTATTGTCCCATTTCCAAACTGGTAATACTATGTGAAGGAGTGGTTCTGCTGCCACACTACTGTTTGGTTTAACGGGGTTCCTAAGCTGTAGGGGCGTTTAAGCAATATGAGACAGTGTAATACCATTCCCTACACAATGGTTAACGTACGAGTACACTTTGAATTTTCAGTGTGAACTTTTTTAGAAAGAATTCTTTGTGAAGAAAAGTAGGATTCTGCCCCTCCCTATCTTTGGAGAGGCCAAGGGTCATGGAAAAGTCAGAGAAAAACAAGCATTTGAGCAATGGCCATTTACGAAAAACAAAGAAGTACTCCAGTCCAGAGAGCTAACTATAAAAATTCGCATCGATTAATGATCAACCCTGACTACTTTATTTTTAGCAGCACGTTTTATAAAGAGAGAAAGTAGGTATGTTACTGTTACTGGGCTTCGTAGATCTCTTGCTGACTCTGGAAAAGACTATCCGTCTTTTATGTAGTTAAAAACCATCTAGGTAAATCACAATAACAACGCAATGTTTGCCCGAAACGCCCACAGCCGCCAGGCACGCCCACTCGAATTCGCTGCGAGTTGCAGTGTCGTTCGCTATTCAGATTCGCTGTGTCAGTCGCAGCCGGAAATCCTTTGGGACGCCTCTAATGCCCATCGCCTTCATACTTGCGAACAGGCGGCGAGAGGAGGTGTCCAAGTGCAAGGGAAGGAAATGAATGAGACCACAAAAGAAGAAGTTCAGTTCACGCGCTCAAATTCCCATCGTAGCAATAGACGTGAAATGATTCGTAAAATGGTATAGTCGCAGTGCGGTCGCGGAACTAAACGAACACTTTACGGCTAAACTTTATTTTTTGTAATCAAGCCTAAGTGGCGGTGCTGCAAATGTCTTCAGCATTTTGTTCATCTTCTTTAGTTAGATTTTTGGTTACCATTGGTTATCATGACGTCCGTTGTCATGCAAACTGCTGCTGACATTTGAATCAGTAAGCTCTAGCTTTTGTTGATGCTCGTCTCCATGCCAGTCACGGTACCGTTCTTTTAGCGTATCTTAGATGTCCAGAGAAATCCAGTTTTTCTTCGTACCTGCACCTATATGAGGGCTCATGATAGCTTTTTTCGAATCGCCATCTTTGTCGGCGCTTTTTTAATGTTGTGCACTTTTGGGTACAATTTCAAAATATCCATATTCATTATCTAACCAACTCGCTAAGAGGTATTTCAAGCTGCATCCTTCACTGCAACAAATGCCTTGTCGATTTAAATTCAGGGTAGTGGAAAACCCTAGGGGAGTTTATGGTCGTGGGTACGCGTATTCGCGTTCTTGTCTGCGCCCTCTCAGCGAGATGATGTCCTATTAATCGATTTCTCCGCTATCCCAACTATTTTTGTAAGATCAGTATCTCACCCATCCTAGTGCTCCTCCATTGCTTAGACCTGTGCGAATACGTCACACCTTCTGAAGAATAGTTTGAAAACACGGCCATAAGCCTTGGAATCGACGCTACACTCTTCTCTGCGCTTTAGCCCTTTGTGTTAGAGACGCAGAACACAATGAATTGGTTCATCCATTTCACCTTTTCCCGCCCAATAATCGTCCACTGGTACAGTGCAACACTGAAGGTCTAGGAGGGCAATGAAGTAGAGAGTGGTAGGTGTCGGAAGAATCTTCCTAAGAGAAAGGCAGGCGGCAAGTTGGTAGGCGGTATGGGCACTCCGAAATAGCCCAGCATCTGCAAAAGTGCATAATTCAAAATTTTTAAGGTGGAAATATAGTTTTTTTGAATCCTCAGAAAAAACAAGGTAACTAATAATAAAATTAGAGTGAGGGTTGTCCTTCGATGCTCTTGTTAGTGGAAAGAGCATCTTCGAGTGGCAATTTCCCTATTTGGGCGCTATATGTTATGTACAACGTTATTTTCTTTTAGAATTAGAACTAGAAGTACCTAGGCTTATCGGAATTTTCTGACATTAGGCGACTAAAAACAAGACGGTCTGTAAATCTTCGCGTCCATTACATCAGATTTTGCGCCTAGAATTACGGTGGAATTTCGAACCTGATTTTGTTAAGGTGAAAACAACAAAGACGTAGGATTACGAATTTCAATAATTTGACTTGAGGATCAAAATCCTATTGTTACGATGGCACTGTGTAAAAATGCTCTGCTCTTAGCTGGATATAAACTACTATTGATCTGCACCGGCCGGAAGTCCTGTTTTCTGAATTGTCCATTACCTTCTTGATGTAGGTGTTAAGCAGCCCCTTGCGAATCGGACCTTCGTCGTTTGGGAAACCTCAAACCGGCTTTTGGGTAGCTCTGGTTATTCCATTTGTTGTCCCTTACCTGCTTTTTGATAAATTCGTACATTTCACCAAAGTCGCCAGTCTGACTGGTACCCAAATTTTGCTTTGGCTTGCAATGGTTAGGGCTTGATCAGGGGGAAACGAGTCGCTCTAGGCAGATTCGGATCCATCACCCTTCACACATACTGGGAGCAGTAAAGCTGAAAAAAGTTTTACCTACAGGATCGACGTCTTAGCAAATGGTGGTTTTTTCATCGAAAGAAATCTAGTCAGAAGAGTAGTTTTCGTGAACTTTTTGAGAGCCGGTCGTTAGTCTTTTTGCAATTTTCTAACGAGCTACATTGGACGTCTGTAGATTTGAATGGCTGTAACTACTCTCAGTAAGGTTGTATATAGTGTACCATAATTTGAAAACCCCAAAAACCTCCTCGAAGCGATTCGTTCTATCGGTATTGCAAACTTACAAAGTACGACCTTTTTGGGCATGGGCCTAGGACAAATATGACAGCACACCGCCATATATGACGCCGAATGGCTCCCCATTCCGTTGCTTTGTGGGGGTACTCATGTTCCATTGAGCAAGTTATCAAGGGAGTACCGTTCACCGTTTTCATGTGTGGGCCATTTACTCCAGAGAAGGGCTAAGGATCGTGTGAGGCTTCTCTGGCATGTCTCGATGTGATGGCAAAAATCAGTGATAGAGAGAGCTGCAGCTTAACTTTTGCACAAGATTGTCTAGCAATTAGAATGCATAGCTGACGAGACCAGTGGCAGGGAAAAGACCTTTGCCAGAACATTGTAAAGCCTGTGGATTCACCTTAATCTTCGGAGCCTACCAACCAACACCGCAAGAAAAGAGACTAAGTTCTAGGTTGGGAACAGAATCTCAGTTCAAAATTACTTTCCTAGTTAGCACGGTCTTGATTTCTCCTAACTGGTGAGAATGAGCCATAGATTCAACATTTCTTCCAGTTTCCAGAAAGCATTTGAATGAATATTGTGCTCCCAGCAACTTTAGAAGCCTCATTTCAGCCTCTCTGCCAGAGCTTTATACTTCTGGACAGCCTGGCATCGATTCGCTCAAGTCGGAAGATCGATTGTATTGAGTACAGTTGACCTAAGTCAGATCCAATTAAAGCGCTGAGCAGGTGCTGCAGCAGGAAGACTGGAAAGCCCCCATCGCCTAATCAGAAACCGCTACAGCTTCATTAGCATGAAGCTTTCTCAGGAAAATATTCTGCAATTTCTTTGGAAGGATAATCTTTTCTTTCTTTTCACATCAAATTAGTTCCTTCGTTGGCTCAGAGATCGCTTATACAAATTGGAGATCTGAATTTTTTAATTCATAATGAAAAATCAGATTTGATCACCCGAAAGCGTGGTTAGCCACAAAAAGTCGTGACAAAAACTCTCTTTTGGCAGAATGCGTTCTCAAAACTGAAGCACCTTGTTAGAGGCTCCTTTTTTCATGATCAAAACAAAGCCGTCTTGATGCTAACTCTAAGCAAGTAAATGGCTAAGATTTCCTGAGCTCGGGCAGTCCCAACCAGGAAAGCTGTACCTGCGCTGAAACGGGCTTGTACTGCTTTCATAAATCCAATCCACGTAAATCTCTAAGGAAGGTTTCTGGAGAATGTGCTTACGCTTCTGCTCAATTTTTGATTTTTCCAGTAGTGGACTGCTCTTTCTAGCAATTTATTGTCTTGCAGTACTTGCCAACGTGCATTGCAAGACTGAATTTAACGAACTTCGAATTATTCATACTGTAAAACGCAGTTGCCATAATGCTATGGTATAATCCACCTACTTTTTCAATCTTCTCAATGTTCTCTGCCAGCGACATATCATTTTCAAAAGTAATTGTCAAAAGGTCGCTTGTAATGGCGACAAAAGGAAGCTTTGGATTCAGCGTTTCTCGATAGGCATGACAGCGATAGGCCTGGGCAGTGGTCCATAAAAGTCGTACGAGATGGATAAATCGTAGGAACTAATTTGTTGCTCGCTGTGTAGCTGAAATGGAGAAAATCGTACCCTAGTAATTCACGAAAACCCTCTCAGGAGCCTCAGAAGAACGATAATCTGACACGTAAGAGAAAAGAAGGAGAATGTGAGCGGGATTTTTGTGATTGTTACCACATTGAATAAAATTGACACCGATGTCGAACTCGATTGAGCAAATACGAACTAATCGACGTAATAGTGCAATTCCGAGGTCATATATTTCCAATTTCCTATCATTGTTGAAAATTTGCTCATTTTAGTACATCAAGGCAAACCTATTAGCCTTTGGTTATCCTTTGGACTTAGTATTTTCTCCATGTACTTATATCTTCTCTTTATAGAACGTGCGACAATGGTCGCATTTCTAGGCAGGATACCCAGTTTTCACATCCTGAGAATCCCCCGTCAACACTCCTAGGATTAGTTGGACGAGTAGTTATTCCTGTCCTTCGTCTAGATCTAGTTGGATACCCTTAGCACGTGAACGGTTTTAGTGAAATCCTAGAGATTGGAACGTAGGCAGTCCTCAGAGCAGAGTTGAAACGGGATTAAGCCTCGCTTGACTTTGTAAAAGATAATATGGAGAATTGTAATGGTTTTTGAATGGATCCAATACTGTCTTAAGCTCCTAGGATTTCAGGGGAATTTGGATGTGCGGTATAGAATTGATTACCGAAGTACTGATTACTAGTTATATATATGGTTTTCCTGCAGTATTCGATACTAAAAAAGTTTGCGTTGGAGTAGAATTGGATAGAGAGTCAAATATGAATAGGTTGAAAAAAGAATGAGCCAGTGTCTGTGGGCGAACAAAGCGGGAAAGCACGATTGAGGAAAATGTCAACGACAATGACTGTCCTTTTACGTGAAAGGACACTTCCGTCAGTGCATACATAGATATGTATCGATGAGCTTTATAACGATGGAAAAACCAAAAAATATTTGTAGACAGATCTTACAGAAGTAGATTTCAGGCCGTTCACAAACAAATGATGGATGATGACAGGGCCAGCTATTGAAACATCACAGTTTTTCCCATATATGGTTCAATGTGTGGTATGGATATGGTTTATTCAACGAAGTGAGCCAAACAGCAGGCATGTTCATGCAGTTTATTCTTTTCAGTTACGTGATCACATGGATACAGGTAGAATGTACGGAGAATACGTTTTTTCTTACTATTTGAAAGTTTTTTTTTTTCGTAGAAGGCTCGGTTTTTTTTTCGAGGTTTCCGAATTTTTTTAACATTCTTACAAGTTCTAACAATTGTAATACAATCAGTTTAAAGCTGATGAAGACATCAAGAAACATCTGTAACACAATTAAAGTATTACAGTACAAAGCTAATGACTGCAACATGAATTTCTGACAATCATTCATTAGCCTTGTTCTGTGACACAATTCAAGCATTACAATACAAAGCTTATAAAAACATCGGCAGTCCTAGACAATTGTAACACAATTAAAGGCACGGTTCACGATAAAAAAGGTTACTGAGTTCTTCCTTTACTAATACTCAGCGGCCCCTGGGTCTTAGAAGGGACCCTCTCGCTCCCCGGCGCTTAGGGCATAGTGGAAGCCCCGTTGCTGCCGTAGTTCGCTTTCCCGCCCTTCGATCGGTGTCACGTTGGACGAGTGTCGAGACAATACAGATTGCTATTATTCGTTCTAGGACCCACGCACAATCAGCTAATCGCCGAGTGATGAGGCGATGTTTTTCTCCCATTCTTTTTTCCTCTGTTTTCCTTTTTGCTGCCGTGATCCCTTTTTTAATTTCCTACTCCTAGAGGCTGAAAACAGGTGAGCTACTTTTGCTGTTACTAGGGTTTTTTTTGTTTATTTATGCTTATAAGTGAATGAACTTTGGCTTACCATTGTCTGTTATTCACAGCAGGACCCACACGCGCGCAGGGAAACGCACTGTTTAGCTCGTCCGGGTGCCCCACTCTTCTTCATTTTTCTTGTTTCATTCTCGTCCAGCCCCCTTTTTAACGGTCTTTCGAAGCCTTTTTTCACTTTGGAAGCACCGATGCACGCAGTTTCTTCACCTCAGTCGCATTAGTTTCGATCTTGTCTTCCATTCTTCATCATAATCTGGATTACCCAAAATTATCGTGAACTGTGCCTTTAAAGTAATACAGTACAAAGCTAATGACTTCATCATAAGATTCTAAGGATCATTCATTAGCCTTGTGCTGTTGCACAATTTAAACATCACAGTATAAAGTTTATGAAAACATCGGCAGTATTCAACAATTGTGATACAAGTGAAATATTACAGTACGAAAGCAATAAATACATTGGAAAATCTTAGGTCGAGAGGGAATTTCGGGTAACCTTTTGCTTTCTCACAGAAGAAAGCTTTGGAGCAGTACTTTGGCGTCAGAGAAACATCAAAACCATTTTGAAAGACGTGTCCAAAACATCTACAAAGATTGTACAGATTTATTCAGCAACGTTTCGCCTCACCTTCTTCAAAGCATGTAAGCCGAACATACTTGAACTTCATCCTTATAAATTATCACTTATTCTTCAAATATTTCAACAAAACAACAAACAGGTCAAGATAGACTCAAGGTACCTATAGTGGTGTCATAAATCATGTCGGCTGTAGACTAACCATCTTTGACCAGGAAGTGTCACCCTGGTGAGTATCGACCAAGTTATAGGTTTCATAAAGGCTCCTGAAGGCATGTTCATTCCTCGATTTATCATAAAGCTAGAAAAGTTTTTTGATGCCTGAGCTTATTCTTGCCGTGAGATATGTTGAGATGAAACTTTTCCGACAAATCTTGAATCGGATCAATGGATCCGAATCAGAATGTGTCAGTTGCTTTTTTAAAACGAGCTGTTTTGCCTTTCAATCCTTCGTTGCGAAAGGTTGACTTATAGCTATCAAGCTCCAGACAATAATTCGAAGCACAAAACTGAATGCCTCTTATTCGGCACAATTTAGAGATAAATTAATAAGTGACTCGAATGTCAAGTAAACCTCTAAATGATTGGTTTCTATCTCAAAAAAAAACGAATATTTCCTATAGCTGTAGTCAAAGAACAATAGGTGATCGGAATGAATTCTCTCCTACAGAGAAAAGCTTTTTGGTCGCGCATTGTTACAAAAAAGGGAACTTGTTTTCGAGACAGCGATCTTCTGCTTAGCTTCTTCCCACCTAGACCGTTGTAATGCACAATGGAATTGAATATGCGGAATGATTCAGTTAAATCTCCACAGTATGAACTTCAACGAGCTGATAGTTTATTGAAGGTGATGGAGGTTGGAATATTCATCAGTTTTAGGGCTTCCAAAAGGTATCTGCCGAAAATTTCGCAAAGTCTAGATTTTTCCTGGAACTTTCTGAAAGTTTCATAGAATTACTGCGAAAGGATGCTGTGCACTTGTAAGCGCATATTATTCGGACACACCACGGTATCGGAGTCGATATTCATGTTCCTGTGATAAGTATTGGCCAGAACGAGGCTCATATTCGACTGTGTTTCCGCTTCGAAGCGTGGAAACTAGACAGACGTGCATAGAATCGCTCAGAAGACGCCTCAAGGGCAAATGCTCGACACATGTTTCCATGTTCTTCAGCAACGTATTGTTTGGTTCCGAACTCTTATAAAAGTACGTGTCGACCATGTGGAGACAGTTTGGCCATTGTAGTGATGAATAGGCGAGGAAGGCGGAGTCGGTTATGAAATGGGTAGGGTCTTTGAATGCAACCGTTAGATTGAAAGCAACTCTTATCTCGCCTACTTCATTCTCGTTCTGTAGATTGTTCGATTACGTGAAGTGTTCCTTGCTCAATTAGATTCTGCAGCGTCAAGAGCACGCGTGCCACATGTTACACGGCTACCTGCTTGTTATACATATAGGGTATTTCTCCATGCGCCAAATTCATCACATTCACTCGCTTTCGACGCCTGAACACAACGCCTGTTCAATGTATGCTGTTTTGGAAATCTGCGAAAAAGATGTTTTTACAACTGTCATCTTTACGAGTGCGTGATTTTCGGTTTATCATGCCTCGAGTATCGTTTCGGATTATGTTATACATGGGTTTGTAACGGACCTCAACGAGTATATGCAATCGCTAATTTTGAGTCATTTTAACGATAAACCGTCGGTTGATCGGAAGCGATTTGATGTCTTGATCGACAAGATGGAATATTCGTCTTGGATGCGCATTCATTGTTTCTTATATGAGGGTGTGTACATTGTACTTTTGTGTTACTATTTTTGAATACTTCGTAGACAATTGTCAACTTCGCACACTCGAATGGATCGGGGCGTTTCACGAAAAGCCAGTGGAGGAGGGAAATTTTGTCTAAAAGGGTAATGCACGACACGAACTAGAATTCGAACGGTAGGGAAATCAACGTAAAATGCCTTAGAATGAATCACGTATTCGCTTCCTTGACAGAGGCGCTTATGTGTAGCCATTGGCGAACTAAATATTCCCAAATCAGGGCCGGTGGTCCTCAGAAGTGCATTAAAAAGCCACAGCGGCAAACAGTGAACAGCAAGCAGTAAGATGTACGGGGATTCTAGATCGGCGCACTTATACTTGAAGGCCATTTTTTCCTCTATAGTCTGGTGAGAATTCATTCCGAAAAAACGACATACTCTTTGGGCTCTCACCTCAGAAGTCTGGTAATCCATAAACCATGTCTGACTGGATTACGTTTTGCTCACTCTTCCAAGCTACTTCATTTATTTTCTTTTACTCTACTAATAACCACTTAGTGCCTGTAATTTGGAGTGCTTATTGTGGTGTCTTAGCTACGTTGGCACAATTTGTCCAAAGCTCGATGTGATATGGTGGCACTTCAACATAGATGAAGGTTGGAAGTTTCACCATTCTATTTTTTAGAACCGGACAAAATTCTGATGTTGAAAAGCAATTGAGACTATGTAACGTTTTTGCTTCTCCTGAGTTTCCATCGCCTGAAATTTTGAGCTGCTTCATAGAAGTCCCCTGAACTTATTTAATGAGCGAGATCCAAGGGTTGTACATTCGTTATGCCATCTTGACCCTTTTTTATCAAGTATTTCGCATACGACTTTGCTTTCTCATTCTTGTACTACATAATTTTTTCTATCGGTTTTAGAACTTCTCCTTTTTGGCAAAGTGCCGGGTTTTTCCTGAAAGCGATCATGGAGTTCAATTTCAGAAGATCTATATATCACATTGAAGCGCAAGTTTGAAAGCGAGATGCTGCAAGGTTGCAGTACAGCTTATAACAGACTTTCACCATCTACCATTAAGCTACTGTGTAAGCGATTGCGCATTCAAAAGTTTATCTGACTCATGGTGAAAGTCAGAGGCATGGCCTCATTTTGAAATGAAGAAATGTACGCCAAAAACTTTCTCGTCATCTATTGTAAACGTTCAATTCGGATCTGATTCTATCGTTATTCTGTACTTCTCACTCCATTTGTAAGCGCCATCGCCATCAATTGAGGGATGTGTATTTGAGCAGCTGCAAAGTGATTGTACAGTACGAGTCGTGCTAACAGAAGCAATGATAGAATCGAGGATTCGGGAAAAAACCTTATTGATCACCGTTCCTGTTCGCTTCAACCAGGAGGGGATCTCTATCATGAGCCTGGTAACGTCGACCTGCAATCACCGGTGTGATCGCCCTTGCCTACGTTCCTGTTTTTCTTTCTCTGTGGACACGAACGTAGCATTGGAAAATCATTTTTCGCAGTTATATCCTTCCATAATCGCCCTCAAACTGTGAGCTGTTCCTGCAAAGTCACCAAATTTGGTTACTGAAGATTGCGCTGGGTGCCGGAGATCTACACAAAAAAACTTAGCTTATCATCACGAAATGTCTTTGAGCAGGAATAATCTCTATCATGCGCAGCTGAGGATTTTACTAATCCAACGTTCGCTTTCTAATTTACAAGGATCATCCCGAAGGCAATCAGTAAAGTTAACAATCCGCTGGTAAACCCTTTAGCATGCCCGTCAACAACTTCTGTTGCCTAAAATACCTTGACTACGATGTCACTTGAAATGCGATTAACATTTAAATCCCTTTCTAATCCGTCAATTTCGTGACCGTCAACTTTTTATTCATCTGTCAGAAGGTTTCTGTAGCTTTATCTACACATATGTATAAGCTTAAGCCAGTTTTCATCCGAAAATTCGAGAGTTTGTCCTTGAACGGAATTTTTATAACATGTTCAGCGACCTACCGACTTTAAAAAACTAATTATAATATGGTTTCTTGAAGTACAAAGAAATATATACATTGCCAGAACCTGACACAGTCACTTAAGAACGTCCAATTTATTAGAAGCTCTGGTTTCCCTGCAGGCTTCGCAGATTAGATGCAGATCCGGCCATGTTTCTCCACGAAAGTTCGCTAAATTCCTTCTTGCGAATTGATAGAAATTGATTGTTTCTTACGATAAACGTTCTCGTTCACTATAGGTCTTATCATCTTGTTTTTTCCTCAACGCACTCAAACGTTATTCAGCTGCTCGACTTTTCTGCTCAACAGCATTGTTTAAGGGCCAATCACATCAAATCTCTTCACAGAAACGATATAATATAATATAATATAATATAATATAATATAATATAATATAATATAATATAATATAATATAGTATAATATAATATAATATAATATATATGTTCATACAATCATGCATTAAAGAAGTCTATTTTGTTGCAAGGGCAGAGGTGGTGTAGTGACAAGTGGCGCACTTCACACACGCATGTTCACGGGTTCGAATCCTGGAACGATATCGGCCTAAGCCAACTATGCTTCCCGTCCTTCCAGCGTAGCTTAACTGGTACTGGGACGATAAAAGCACTGGCCCGTACATCGGCTGGCCACCGCGAATCATTGTATAGACAACATACGTATTAAATACGCCACTACGATTTTGAATGGAAGTCGGATGCATGGGCGCATCCCTCTGACGGGAATTGGTTAACGTCAGAAATCAATTAATAGTCTTTGACATTTCTTTTCTAATCCAATGAGCACCTTGAAGTTTGATTCAGTGATTATTGCTATAGATTGTTCTATTTTAGCGAAGGCAGTGAGTCATAGGCTTTCGCGGGCTTGGAATGTGGTTAGGGTTGTAATGATTTCAAGAAATTGAAATGATGATCCTTCTTCATAGCGTTCATGAATTTTTAATTAACTGAAATTAGAAGGAAATTAAAAGGCAATTAGGCCATCATACAGACTTCAAATAACAAACACCCGCGATACAAATTACAAAATACTGTGAACAGCCCGAAGCATATCATATTGCTCAGTGACCTCAGTTTCCAAAATTTAGAAGAAATTGTTTCAACCCTAAGATAGTTCATTCTTTCATGCACAAATTTTGCATCCATCAATTTTGAAGGACTCTAACGTTACAGGCTTCGGCGCTTTTTAATGCTATCTTGACGCTCAATGATGCGAGGCTTTTTTTTCTTATATCAGGGACATCCAATAGGTACACAGTTGACAAACAACTTCAGTTCGAAGGTTCCAAAAAATACTTTTGAAAGCATATTTTGTACTGACTTATGCGGGTATGTGGGAGTTGAGGAATGTTGAGATGGCAGAATTCTCCAGCATAGCTCGACGTATTCTCAACAGGTCGCATGCCGTCTGATACCATTGAAACGCATAAGGCTGGGTGTTTCATCCTGTTCTCGCTGAAGGTTTCCGTACATGGACCGTCTGCTTTTCCTTCGATTCGTTCACTTGAACTATATCCTTACACTCAGTTTCGATTAAAGCTGAGACTTCGAAAAGTTTTTAACGCCCTCGAAGGCTCAGGTCGTCAGGGTCTTGTGAACGGGATGGTAGATGTATACGTAAGGAAAAACACTACTTTCACGCTAGCTCGAAATTCATACGTTTCCGCCTGATATTCGGAAGATTGCATAATTACACCCATTACATTGTTTACATCTATGGCAAGTTTTTCATTCCCTTTGCACAGCGCGTGGAATTCGGTACTATTTTGCACACCATCAGACGCCCTCCAGTAACGCTGAGTTGTTCACTGGAATAGGTGCTCGTGAATTATGCGGCAGTCAGCGTCATTGCTCTCCGGGTCTGCCAACTTTTGTACGATCATAGAATTCTCGCGCATCGTTGAGGTCACTTCATCAGTCAAGGGCGCGAAGCGAACTTAATCAAGTGTAGAGACACTATGGTCATTATGCTGTGTGCCTATCATTGTCAGGCGAGTAAAAGACAAATGACCAAACAGAATAACAACATAGAAAAAGGCCTTGTACGGCTATCTCCAAACCTCGGCGTAGTGTAAACGTTGGGTTTTCTTTGCTTAAACTCGGACGAGGTTGATAGAATTTCTTTATCCCGGCTTACGTTTCGGCGTGGATCGTCTTCTTTGAAAAGAAAAAAAGGCGGAGCGTCTATAGGAAAGTGGGTTTTCTGAACTAAAAATATTCGAATACCACCAGTGAAATGTGAAATATGGAGCGAAGCGGAATACTTGCTCGTCCGAAAATCAGACAGTCTTTATGGAAGCGATGTCATTGTTCAATATTGCTCATCGTTGAGAACTCACTAAACGCTCCTCGGCTAATCAGTCGGCGCATTTCACGATTTTTCCAAAATATCGCAAGTGACCGCAAGTAAACACATTCACCTATATCCGATGAAATTTCCATGGAGCAAATAGGTCAACCAGAATTTGATTGGCCTTCATAAAAAATGCCAGGATTCAAACATTTATACGAAACACTCAATCTTACGCGTTATAATGATTTCCGACAGCATACTGTTCCAGTGACATGTCGAAAATATATCGAGCTATTCTGGAAAAGTCTGCCTCCTCAACATTCCTTAAGCCACTCCCACATACCAGCATAAGTCAGTACAAAATATCATATGTTTCCAGAAGTATTTCTCAAAACACTCGAGCTGAAGTTGTAAATTGTCAACTCTGTCAACTTGAATTTTCCCTAATTTTAGAGTATACTTCCTGAATCGACTATCGCAATAACAATGCGTTGTGAGCGAGTGGAATTGCTTTATGATAAGGAGGAACTGAAATTTGCTTTTTCTTCAAAAAGTTGAGCTGCTTCCCATTTATAATGATTCTTTGAACTTTTCCATGGGAGATACCTGCGGTCTGCACAATTCGTGACCTATTTCGGAATGGAATATGTCTGAGTTTCCTCCGATCAAAAGAGGAAACGTAAAAAAAAAACGAAAGCTGTCCCAATAAGAAGTAATGCGTAATACAGATAATGATGAACAAAATCGCAAAGAGGCGATTTTGTTAGAGGTGGACGTCAGGCTAGAAGTGACAGCGCTGCTATATTGTTCGTGCATATTAAATTGCTATAGTACAGCCGACAATCGGCATAATACTTGGTAACGAGAGTGAATGTTTTTCTTACGGGTGGTACACCTTAAGCGGGTTTGCTCTGAACGTGAGAAAATGCGAAAACACATCCGTGAGTCTCTTGTTGATTGACATGGAAGCATAAATGCACCTGTGCTATGACAGCGTCAATCATTTACTGTAGAGTTAGACTTCTTATTCGCCGCCCTACTTTTCTACCCTTCCGGAGACAGTGCAGCAAATCGTTTAAAGGCACCTATCACAAAAAAGTTAGGGTACCCTTTTTTGACGGGAATTGCTAGAACTACTCTAGAATAAAGCGATAACAACGAAAACAGCTCAAAAAACGATGAACAAAAAGAATTAAAAAGGGCCAAAAAAGAGCTGGAAAGGGGTTTGGACGAGTTTCACAGTGAAGGAACGTCGGTTAGAGAGTGTTCGGGCAAGTTGGCAAATTGCCAGGGACGGCAAATTGGCAACTTGCCAGAGACGCAATGTGTTGTCTGCAATAGCATGCAACACATTGCGTCCCTGGCAATTTGCCAATTTGCAATTCAGGGTGGGTCCTGGCGCGATTACATGACACTGTGTCGTCTCGACACTCGTCTAACGTGACACCGATCAAGGGGCGGAGGGCGACCGTGGATATCTGTCCGGCCCCTGATTGTGCCCTATTTAGCCGTTTTCCGACCTCATTCCTGCACAAATGGTATCAGAGGGGGCGTCGAATTCAAACTATGTGCAAATGTCTGAAACAATGTTTTTGTTAACAGTGCCTTTAAAATGGTGAACTGAAAAGCTCTTTTCACGTCACACTTATATCATTGCAGGGTTTTGTTAAAGCAACCAAAGCGCAACAATAGTTTCAAGATTTATACAAAACGTGAATTTGCAGAGGTAAAACTTTGTAAGGTGTATTTTTTGGTTTTCTGCGATTTTCGAACAGATAAGCCAAGACAAAGTATAATAAGTTCAACGTTCGCTATAGTAAACGAGCCGAAATGCTGCAGCAGGTGCAGCAGCCTTAGCAGTTTTAGCAACAGCAAACGTCTGACGAATTGTACAACTTTGGGCTTTGGGAACAAATCACTTTATTTGAAGAAGAATAGTCCTGACTTTGTTTCTGTACTCCGTCTTCTTCAATTAAGGCATATCTGGATTCTTCAGTTCTTAAACTCATTAGTTCAGTGTATTTCCGCATGATTAGGGGTCCTAGTTTTTGGATCAAAAGCAATTTTCCGGATGTGTAAATGTAAGAAGTGCCTGCACACGTTTCAAGTAACATTCAATGTGAACTGCATGCTTACCAGGAACTCGTCTGTAGTTGATCCACTTTTCAATATTCCTTGTCTGCAAGCCTCTTTAGGAGTTGTCAGCAACTCAGAACGGGGGCTTTGACTTCTCTGAAAGTTCTCAGTGAGCTTGATTAGCATTTTTGAAACGAGAAATAATTGCTCATGAATTCTAGTGAAGCTTTGGTAGACTGTTTGGTTTTCCTTATGACATGCATTAACTATTCTTTTCAATTTTAAATATGAAGAAACCTCTAAGAAATTCGAATTTTTATCGGTCCAGATTAAAACCTAATTATATATTGTCAAAGTACCATTTTATAAAATCATTCAAGATTTCACCTTACATAGCAACTAACCTTCTTGGAGAGGAACACGTCTGAAACGAAGCTGTTGTCGGAGCAGGATGACTAGCGAGGGGATTTGCTGTTTACAACGCTCGGCCTCGCACTATGGTTAATCCGCTTCTCGTCTGCTCAAAAAAAAAAGCAGTCATCTCGACCGTTGCAAATTGGGGGTACTGGGAAGTAATTAGCGTACTCAAAGATAACATAACTTTATCTTTGAAATTTTCGTTAATGCAGCCTAAGGCTGCTCTCTTGCGTAACATAAAGTACACAAACGTTGCCGTAGAGTATTTGAAGCACAAAAGTTCCGTAAAAGCCTCATGTCCACAGTCATCATTTTGTAATTCGCCAGTCTGAACCCTTCGAGATGTTTATTAGATTTGAATAACTGAAGATAACTTCGCCAGCGTATTTCTGCCAGTATGTACGTATTCAGCGAGATCTATGTAGAAAGCCATGCGATTAAAATTAGAAGTTTCTCTGGGTTTAGCCTTTGTGAGAGTTGCTTTTTGTTAACCTATACTGCTTGATATCACAACTTTTGCTAAATGACCCCTCACCAACAGGTGAGATTGCCAAGGAAGTTCTTCCATACCTTCCTACAGCTTCCTTTTTTCCATGCCTAGTCACTTTTGCTTCTCATGCAAATCCATCCACTACACGATATTCAAGTTAAGTCACAGTGAGAACTGACTTTTCTGAGCGATTCACGAAATACCGAAATTCCAATTCAGATCATAAAAGTTTAGAAGATCTACATCAATGTTAAGCCATAAATTACGGTCGATGAAACTGAGAAGGTTCCAATTTGTTTATATGCAGTTTACTCGATCACTACTTGACCTAGGCATAAACTTATCATAGTATTTCGAAATCCCCTGAGTATTGCTTTCTTCGCAACATTTTTTTCGATAGTAAGTTATTCTTTGGCCAGAACCGTTGGAGATTCTTCCAATAAAAACCGCGAAAGAGACAGAATGCAAACATTGGTACTGGTTCAATCGGGAGAAAAACATTTCTATGCCTTCCATCTCTGAGTTTCGTTTTGGTTTTCTCGGGCCACGTACGGCATTTCATTATGCATTTCATTATTTAAGCTCCTTGAAGTTCATAATTCAAACGTTAAGTTATATACTTATGGGAATTGCATTTTTCCAACTAGTGCAATCATCAAAGGCTGAGAAACTCCAAAATGGAGTTACTATGAAACAGTGTTCATATGATCAGAAATGTACCTGATTGCTCTAGGTGGTTGACATCGTTTTTTTCGCGTTATTTTACAATATGAACCCTGCAGAATGTGGGTATTACTTCTTAGAGCTCCGGTTTTTTTAAAATTATTAATTATCCAATCTATTATTCTTATTCTAATTTACTACTATATTATTTTGTCTGCGAATGCGCATCCACTCATAGCGCTGAGCCATTGCCCACGTTGGAATGCGGAGTAATAGCAATACGGCTGGGATAAATTTCCCATTCCTCAGGACTTCAATAATTTTAATAATTCTCTTTATATTGCTAACATAATTCTTTCGGTGCACAATTTTTCGGGATTCTACTTGAAACTCATACTTAAATGAAAATAAGGGAAATGGAAGTCGCACATCGACTAAGTAAGCATTAGATTTTCGCAAAAAAGACTATCGATTTTGCCAACAAAAAAAAGCGCTGATATCGAATGAAAATGGCATACCGTCAGTGTGAGGAAGCATTTCTCAATTGGCAGTCTCAGGAATTCCATCTCTGGTTTGATTCTATATTCACCAGCGGAGCTCAATAGCTAGAATTCTATATAAATTAATTAATTAATTAATTAATTAATTAAATAATATGGAGAACGAGGAACATTTTCTTGATTTTTTTGCCGTGACACTGGGCTAAACTTACATTCGAGGTGAATCGCCCGTTGTAAGCTCGTTCTTCTCACATAAATTTTCTACAGGGCTATGAATATCTCGCATCCAATTCTTTATTCGTTTATTGACCACACTGTAATTTCCTTCTGCTGAGTCTTCCACCTAGTTTTCTGTCTACTTCACTTTCACTTCTCAAAATCTCTTTTCTGACGAATACTACCATGTTAGGAAGGCAGTAATAACTTGATGGAAAAAGTTTTCATCAAGTTATTACTACTTTCCTAACACGGCAGTATTCGTCAGAAAAGAAATTTCGAAAAGTGAGAGTGAAGTAAACAGAGAATCAATAGAAGCCAGAATGACAATCAGCTGCTAAAAAAGTATTTCTTCTATTGATATGAGGAATAATTCACTTTTTCCAAGGAGTAGACTAGAAATAGTGGTTACCGTCGTACTATTAAATCTATATTTTCATATGAAATCATTCATTTTTAATTAAAATAATCCCATGCAATCTGAAACAATTTGAAGGGGGTGATTTACACTTTACAGAATTCCTGGGTTCAGTGCCAGAGTAACACCAGGATGAGGGAAGTGTCATGAAGTCGGACTCTATTCGAAATGAGGGGAGGATTAGAGCTTTTGAGAACTCGACCATAGTTACGACTTCAGCGTACCCTAGCAGGATAGCGATCAGAGTAGTGTTGATTCTCAAGTGTCGGAGCTATTCAGAACAAGAATCTCGGAGGCTCTTGTAGTAAAGAAACGCTTATAAACCCAAGGTGGGTGATGCGCTATAAGTATAGTGGAGTTACATCATATAAGAACGAGATGAAAAGAAGAAAAATGAAGTAGTTCCCACGCAAATTCATGCTATCGCCGAAACTTTTGAAACCCCTCGAATGTTCGAATATTCAAGGGGTACATGTTCTCTTAAGCAGGCAGTTCCACCCAATATTATATTGATTGTTCATTTGATGGTAACTACTACTAATAATAATTTTAATCAATTAATGGCGACCAATATCAAGGGACATTGGGAGCTATTGTTTTGAAAATAAGTTTTTGTTCGGTTGTGTGGTTTCCTATTTCACAAACCTAGAATATATTGTGTCCTAGAGCGCACTAGCGAAGTCAACAGGAGTGTAAATCAACCACCTATCCATATGTAGGGATATCCCAGGTCTGAGCTTTTTGACTTTGTATTCCCTTAGAGTTTTGTCGAGTACATGTTTGAGAGCAAACACTGATAATTCAATGTACGAACTAGTCTTTTTCTTCTGAGTTCACTTCATTGTCCATCGCATTCATTCTCCACGTTGATCATTCGAGTTTGCAGTTCTCAAACCAATCACAATAGTCGTTACATTCAAAATGCTGGCTACTCAATTCAATCTTGTTTGGAAGGGGTGTTGGGGCATCTGTGATCTCATAGTACTAGAGTGATTGATCTTGTATAGTACTAATATGCCCGGTTTGACCAGGAGATCTGACGTGCCGGAGCAGCATATAAACTGTAACTTTGTTGTACATATTGTTGTTGTTATTCATGGCTTCTAATAAAACTTCTTGCTCTTCGCGATCAACCAAGGACACAACAACTGGCAATCAGGACAATGACTTCAAGGACTACGCCGCAATCGCCGGGATGCCTGTAGATACTCCAATGTAGGACCTGCTGTAGATGATGGCCAATCATCAGAAGCTGCTCGTCGACCTGCTTCAGAAGATGCAACGTCTACAATAGCGCTGCAAAAGACTGTGTTCGACGGATCTCGAGGAGAATCGAAAAATTTCCCTACGATGCTGACCAAGACGACTGCTTCGACCAGTGGTTCAACCGGCACAAGGTCGACTGTCAAGGGATGGAGCGAAGAAAACACGCTTGCTTTTGACTCCGTTTCGAATGTTTCCGGATGAACTTCTCGCCCAACAAAGACATTGACAATTTCGTCAGCTCACTCAAGGCTCGCGCTCTGGAAGTCAACTTCAAGGACAGGATACGCTAGAATGCCTAGCCCTGGTGTTCGCCTTCCAGGCACCGGAGCCGGCCGACTACCGTTTTCGCTTCCTTCGCAAGCTGGACGAAAACTAGAGGACTACTGTCGACGAACTAGCCAAGGACTACCAAGCTTGGAAATCGGTCAAAGATGACTCCAGAATCGTCGAAGCCGCCAACTCACCGGAAATTCGCATGGTCCAAAAGAGGAATAAACAGCGTCTCCCCACCGCAATCAAGCCTCGCCTTCCGCCATAACGGTGTCCGATCTGCCAACAGCTACATTGGAAGAAGGATTGCCCGCAAAACCGCGGCACTATCAGTGCTGCTCAGGAGTCAAGGATTGCAGCACGACGTCGCACCATGCAGTCACTAACGCGCACATTGTGTCAACGAGCCATCGGCCGCTTTGAAGGTGTTCGAAAGTACCCAGAAGTTCACATAAAGGTCATCCCACTCGTCTCCAGTTGGACACCGGCGCCGACGTCACCATTATCTCTCGTCCAACCTGTATGCAGCTCGGAACCACGCATCCACAGAAGACCACTGATTTCTTCAAGGGAGCCAGTGGTCTACCATTGCCAATTCACTGTTACAAGGAAAGGCCCATCATTGGTGGCCTAGTTCAGGTATGTTAGAAGGCTCAGTTTTCCCAATAACAAATAGAGTTCTGATGGCCATTATGAGTCTATGAGTCTGTCGAACTGAACTAAGAACAAAGATGTCAAGACTTCAAATGCTCTATTACGTATGAACCATCGCACAATTGCACGCTTGTAAGTTTTGAAGGCCTTCAGATTTGATGAGGTATATCAATCTTCATGAGATTCTTCAAAATAAGTTTTCTCCAACAGAGGTGTAGTACGATGAGGTATCACTTGTATCTGGTGAAAAGAATAAATGTGAGGTTGTTGCGGTATTTTTTATATCAGAGCAAGACTGGCCTAACAGTATGACTCAGTTTATCTCTACCACTCTCTAATCTCACACTAGAAGCTATCAGCTCAAAATACCGAGCAGCAGTCTCAGGTGGTGGGCCTTTTTCACGGGAATTCTCATCTGATTCGATGAAGTGGCCTGCTTGAATGTAACGAGTCTGACAATGTCTAAATTCGAGTATTCCCTGTTATAGCTAACTTCAACTCAAGCTTGATAACTATTATATGTTTTATTGGGATGCATAGCTCCTTCCAATATGGATGTCCCTTATTTGTTTCAGTTCTAATTCTACTTATGTGCAGTTCGGCTTCGACTATGTAGTTTGCTACATATCTCCGCTTGTTGGGAATCAATGAATTTAGTACCTTGCACTATCTTAGGCAAATTACTTTGACCAGAGTAGCGGAATGAGTGGCAAAATTTCTCTGATTCCACCAAATTGCTTACTCCCGTTCTTGGTTGCGGTCATTTAGTTTCCAAATAGCTGTTTCACTTAATTGTGTCACCAGCCTTTGTCAGCTTATCTATCGGAAAATGGAAACGTTGGTATTCTGGCACTTTTTGTCATGCTGTAGTCTGCTGATCATGCCGTCAAACATTGAGTAGGTAATATGGAGGAAAAGTGCCAACTTTACAGCAACAGTGTAATCGCGTCAGAGCACTTTTTTGATGGCAGGGTATCTAGTTTAGTTAGGTAATACCAGTAGCAACAAATAGTGACAGTGAAGCCTACAATCTAGTCTTGGAGTACAAAACCCTAATGGATGAGAACCGGTCAACAGAATATTTCACAACGCTAGATTCATAACTGAATGGAGTAGAGAGTGAAGAAGCAAGGCAAAAATTGAAACGACGTCAAGGACGTTATTATCTTGAAAGCCTGGAATGGTTCGGTTAAGAGCGCGAAGCCGTCTTCCACTTCCGCACCAGTTCTGCCTTTCCTAAACTGGCCGATAACCAAATATAGACTCAATAAGGAATGCCAGTTATTCTGAAACAAACTTGCTATCCGTAAGATGCTTACTGAGGAGTAACCGACGAGGCTGATGAATAGTGCTCTAATTTTGGTCAACTATTGCACGATTTCTCATCGCTTCAAAACGGTCAAAAATCGGCATAGAGCACGAAAACAAATTTTTACAAGCGAAATTCACTTAATCAAGAGTCCTTAGAATGAATCATTTCATTTGTCTACATTTATTTACAGTTGTGGTTTTGGACCCTTGGGTTCAGAATTGAAAGATGATGTTGTAGTCAAATGCTAATACAAAAATTACGGTGATTGCAAAAACCGATAACATACGTCCAAATATAACTCATGCGAACAACCCAGGTGGAAGCAAACCAACAACATCTCGAAAGTATTATGTTTTTTTATAAGGCTTCAGCAGCTACTGAAGCGAATAACTTGCAATCAGTGAAGCGCGGGGATACTGATTATAATGTTTCTCGAAACTTCTGATTTTCGTCCGTAGCCATGCAACCTTTCGAGGAAGCCTATTTATGCGGCTCTATATGTCTGGCTGGGGATTTTGTCGTGGGAGGTATAGTGAATGTGCATTCTATTTGGGCGAACTAAAAGTACATAAGATATATACATTCTTAGTGTTTGCAACTTTTTGCTAACTTCCGAGTAGATAGGTAGTTTGTTTAATCGTGTCCAGACCTACCCTCAAGAACAAGTTGGGTCTGGACATGATTAGATGAATGAGTTAATAAGTATCCAACTGGCTATCTGCCTAGGCAGTCGTGAACATTACTAAAGAGCCAGTATTCTGTAACAGTAAGGATTAGAGGCAGTTAGAGGAAAGCGGAAAAGGATGAGTGTGATCAGTGAGTTGTAGCTCCCCAGTTCGAGTATCGATCTCTATCCCTTTTTGCGGCGGGAGGAAGTCGGGAAGCTATCTGAACATTGGCAAGTGCTTGTAGAGCTAACCTCATCTTACGAGTTATTCAATCTTTTTGCTGCGGCTAACTTATCGAGAAATTCGGAGTACGTTCGGCCTTTGAATACCCCTCACAGTGCAACTCCATTGTTTTCCACTGATCAATGTTTTTAGGTTGGTTCCTATCCGGCTCGCTATTCTTGATTGCACTGATGAAGGACGAGTTCCACATACTTTTTTCTCTTTCTCCTCTATGGTATAGTTCTCCAAACGGAATCCAAAGGAATAGTTCTACAAATACTTCTGTTGTATAAATTTTCAAGCTGATATAATACGTCTATCTGAATTCACGTGGCTCCTCGCTTGCGTTCATTCAAAGCTCAATTAGAATCGAAATTTTCGAAGCAGAGCACTTTGACGACATGGATACTTAAATAGCACTTTTTGATTTCACGGGTCCTGAAGTGGATATCTTCCTATGGTCACTATACCATGAAAATCCTCTAGTAGAACTTATATTTGAATGCCGATTTCCAACCATGGCTGACCATGAGCACAAAATCAAGATCCCTTTTTCTAAAAGCTGACAAAAAAANAAAAAAATCTGAATGAAGTAGGTGTTTTAATGAGCCTAACAATTCCATGAGTGCTATTGATTGCCAGTATGGTGGTGCTGCAATGTATCACATGTGTTTAATTATACTCGTGATAGCTTGGCTACTAGTGACTGAAGATTTGTCATTCTTTTGCTGAGGCAATTTTAAGAAATTTGGTACGATATTGTGGTGTGGGATCCGATTCCTAGGCTAGCCATATCAGCCAATCAGCTCATTCCTATGCTCATTTTAATTCCCTATTGAATCATTCAAAATACTCATCTGGAGTCCTGTCTTTGGTAGTGTTCGTCAAGCATTTCTACACTACTAATTTGGAAGCCATGAATCCCTTGTCTCTACTACGGCATCAATCAGATAGCAGTAGGGCTTTTTATCAGATTGGTTCATAGGCGATGTACCATATCTGGAGAGACATCGCCATATACTTTTTGCTCGAGAAATTTTCAGATAATTACCCAAAGCGCTTACTGCTAATAAAAGAAAAGGGTAACTAGCACTGGTCAACTTCACAAGCGACAGAGGTTCTCAATTTCCTTTTGGGAACTTAACTCTTTAAGAAGGGCTGAAAGCAAGTTTTCACTGGGAGAGAATTTTTTGAAATTGCTGGCTAATTACAAGAGCTGAGTCTGATGGCTCTGTTGCGCTCTGGTAGATGTCTGTTTTTGGGGAGTTGTTAGCTCAGTAGCTCAAAGAAACTCGAGAACATGATGACGAGTAAATTACAAGAAACGATACAAGTTAGTACGAAAAATAGCCAAGTACATAAAGCTTCATTCAAGAGTAATGCTAAGCTTTGGAAGTTGGTATAGAAGGGGTCACTCCAGCCTTGTTCCTCATAACTATTCGAATTCTCAATCTGGGGGTATTGAACGGCTTAGTCTTTTGTACTATGTGGTTACTTAGATAATGAAGGTATGCTTTTAAAAAAATGACATGCCTTTGAGGCGTTGAGAGCACTGTCGCGACAGTGTCATTCGGAAAAGGAAGTAGTGAGCGAGATGTCTATGAGTCTATCACAGGTTTCTACGGAATCCTTCCTACCACTGCGCAGGCAAATAGGAGTGAAGTTCAAATACGGCCAATTCTGCGATTCTCTGGGGAATGAGAAGAAAACAGAAGTATTCAGTCTTCTAGTCTAGTCTTCAGTATTACCTCAGCCAATCATTGCCCACAAATCAGTTTCTACTCCTACACACCTCCACTAAATGGAACCCTGCAATGTTTCCCCCAGGAAGACTTTACGAACATATCACAAAGCGGAACTTTCTACGAATTTGACCTCTTCATTACTGCGATTTCGTTTTCTACCACAACTTAGTGCAAAATATTTACGGATATCAATGGTATGACTTGATATCTGTAAATATCTGAACTGAGCTGTACGAGAAATCGGTTGTCCCGATATTGGTCGGATAACCCTAGTCACGTCATTATGTGTAAATGGCTGGAACGGTGCGATTGTACTCAAAAATGCTTCTGAATGTTCGCCGCAGTGAAGAAGCTGGGTTAGGGGAGTATGTAGTGCACTTTTTTGACTGGGCTTTTGGCCTGAGATTCTTTATCGAGTTTGACCGTTCTTGTTGCCAAGGCGATCCTCTAAGCCGCAGTCAATACACACCAGGGGTTTGTTTTTTGCATGGCGTGATCCGAATTGAGAATCGTTGCTACGATGACGTGTTTCAGTGTCTTGGCTGTTTCTATATTAAGCACCACGTTGAGCCCAACAGTATTCCAAACAGTGTAAGAAAATACAAGGGCAAGTACGAATATAGCTACTGAGTTCATTGATGTTGTCACTTGCTTAGACACCATTCTGAGATGCCTATCGTGATCATGAACAAAAGTCATTAAATATAAGAGTTTATTAAGAGCGTAGAAGGTTCTGTCAGAGTTATGCAGTGAGCATGACATTCACCATGCAATGAATAAAAATCCGACCACGCAGAGTCTTCTTATAATGCTGCAAAAAAGTTNGGCCCTAATAAAATGGTCTTGGCTAAGCTTCATTTGGAGTTCCACATGTACATCCAGTTGCATCCAATTATCTTTCTCTCACTACATCCAAAGTCTTGGTGCTTTTTTTCAATCCTCGCAACAGGGAAACTGCAGCCGAGCGACACAAGTTCTGAAAACTTTTTTGCTTTATGCGGTGAAATGCAGTTCTGTCCAAGCAACCATAACTTCTCTTGGAAGTAGTACCTAACATTATTTCTTCTCAAACCCTTATTTAAGAAATACTCCATTTTAGGTCTCGTTTCTTTCTTGAGAGACGAGACGAAATGAAATGTCATTGAGGTGCGGCCGGTGGACTGCACGTAATCCAGACTATAGGACATACAGTCGTCTTCAAAACGAAATCACCATGGACCTATTTTGCCATAACTCATCTTGAACCAAATGTTTTTAAATATTTTTGCTGGTTTTCTGATATGTCAATATCGGTAATAATGCTGAGTGTCCCCATGACATGATTCACGAAACATCTTTTTATTCCGCTTATACAGAAAGACTACAGAGTATGGTCTGGTGATTAATATATAAAATTATTAAATAAACACGATTCATAATGAAACTTTGCTATTCAGTTAACAACACGTACAGAAACAACTGTGTAAGGTTATTTCCAAGATGGTCTCCTTTTGCCAATCTTTTGGTGAAGGCTTCCACAGTGGGCCGCAGGTAGTTGATATCAAACTTCTACCACTCCTACTCAAGCGCTGCTCTCGATCCATCCAGACTGCGACGGGCAGAAGAGGACTTTTGCTACTGTATATAGCCCCACGCAGAATAGTCAATCGGATTCAAGTCCGGTGAGTTAGATTGGTCACATTTCCTTGTCCCAGAATCCAGGGAGGTGACGCTTGCAAGAGAAAATCGCTGGCTCTAACCCATGGGCTGGTGCCCAGTTCTGCTGCAAAACGAAATTTCGTCCGGCAAAGTGTGCTTGAGAACAAGGCATTGAGGTGACTTGCAGAATAACCATTTGGTAAGTTTCATTGTTGATCTTAATGTTTCTATTGACAAACATGAGACAACTTCAGTTGTTATCACGTCACAAACCATCACTGACTACAGAAGGTTTCTAGTTCTTATTCTTTGTTTTCTGGAGCCTCTTATCAATCCGAGAAAGCAGTTACCGATGCTTCTGGTTGTCGTAAGCAACTTCGACAATAAAGATTCTTTTGTCGGTCCATACGATACCGAAAGTCGGCCCCCGTGAACTGCTGAGCAAAGTTTTTTGCTCTTCTCCGGCCTATTTTGCTTCGCAGCTGTGGTCAACGTCTGTCCTCGAAAGAATCGATGATTGTACGAATCTATATCTTATTTGACAATCACCCGAACACTTCTGCGCGAAATGCCTAAATCTGGAGCAATTCTGCACAAATTCACTTCATTGTTGCAACAAATCCTTTTCTTGATAAACTTCCGGACCCGCGGACATTGATAGCGAATTCCCAACTTTCGGAAGCAGCAGATGATATTTGTTCCTCATACTGCGCCACTACTCCTGCTACTTTATCGTTGATATAAACTCTTCCCGCAATTTCCGCAGCATAAATCCCTGGTTGACAAGAGCGCGATGGTTGCCCAATGTGGAGGCGGTTGCATCCCCTCACGAAGGTTGATCCAGGAGTTCTGATACTCTGATAACAGTATATGTTTGTCCTGCTTTACTCAAGGCATATGTCATACTGTCATATAGCTACAATAGGAGTTCATAGGTCACCATGAAATATGTGGAATTGGCGAACCATGCTTTGTAGTTAATCTGCAATGTCATTTTCCACATTTTTTTGAACCAGGCAAATTTTCATCAGTTTTAGCACTTAGACGAAAAAATCCTATTTGAATCATACTATGATGACAAGAAAAAGTGAATAGCTACTACATACCACGACCGACTTTCTTTTAATCTTGGCATGACTTTTCACCGATATGTACGTTTATTTGCCTCAGCCTTTCCAAGATTCTAAACTTTATAGGGCTAACGTTTCGGCGAATTCGCCCTCTTCAGAGCCTAAAAAGTCGAAAAAACCATTGCGACTGACTCTACAATAAAGCGAGATAAACCCAAGACAGTTCTTTAGACTAGAGACCCTTCGAACCCGGTATACAAGAGGCTTACCTTGATCTAAAACGCCGAAGCGTTAGATCGACCACCCGGTGTTTACAGTATGTGTACAATGAGCAAGCCTTCCTCCTTTCTGACCTCACCGTTATCTCAAAATTTGCAGAGGTCTAGAAAGGGCGCGAGGTCACGGGTTACGGCCATACGCTCTTCCTTCCTGTTGAGTTGTGGGTCTCTAGCTGCAATCCAGCATGCCTCAAGTGCTTTCCGCGCATTAGTCTCCATTTCTAGTGCCAAGACGGTCACTGAAATTGTGAATTCGTTACCATCGTGGCACAGAACTCGATGCATTCCCAGTGGTGTTTGGGTGCGAGACTTTCCTAACCCCTCCAGGTGTTCTTTGATTCGAGTACGTAAGGGGCGCCCTGTTTCACCAATATATTCAGCACCACAGGCCTGGCAACGAATTTCGTAAATCACTCCTGCTCTCATGCAATCGCCCCGTCGATTAGAAGGACACACAAGGCAATCTGGTGTGTCACAAAGATGTCATATAAGCGATTGCGGACCAGTTGTCGACAAAGTTTTCTTGGAGGTATTTCCACAACCATGACCTCTTCCTTCAGATCACACCTAGTCACACATGCACGAATTGCTCTGCTCATTTCGTCGGAAATGAACGGTAGGCAGAGTGACACCTTATTGACCGGTGCTCGTTCATAAATTCTACGAGGTGGGAAATATCCCCCACGTTGTGACCCCTTGCAGCGATTAGGATACCCATTAGAGATCGCAATAATTCGAGCTGTGTCCAGCGATTCTGTCTTGAGATCCGTATCAGAGGAGACTTTACTGGCAACTCTGAACATATTGCTGATGACAGATTGTTTTGTTCTTATGGGGTGAGCCGAGCGGTAATGAATGAGAATATTCTTACAGCTAGGCTTCCTAAACCATTTGGTCCGTACTGTTCCCTTCGCTAGCTGAACCTGGATATTAACGAATGGTAACCAGTTCTCTCTAGGCCTTTCCCGTGTGAATTTAATTTGATCTGCCCGATTGTTAAGGATGTCAAAGCATATGTCCATCTCTTCTTGAGTGAACATATGATTAGGCAGTCGTCAATATAGCGACTATAGAGAACTGGCCTGCGGTCTAGAATAGGTTTCTCAATTTTTGACATATATGCTATTGCCAGCACAGGTGCCAGCCGTTGGCCCATAGCCAAACCCCTCATTTGTCTATAGTAGTCACCCGACCACCTGAAAAACGAGCAATTCAAGCACTCTTTTAGAACGGTCATGATGTTTGCGATAGAGAAACCGTACAAATTGAGAGAGCTTTCGTGATCACTCAGCAATTCGAATGTTGCCTCCAAGGCAGCTTCATTCGATACATTTGTGTACAAAGACGTAACATCGAATGATTCAATAATAATAACAATAATTCAATATTTTTGCAGGATGTCTACGCACATCTTGCAAAAAGGCATGCTGAATTTCTCCTATAGTTCTCCTATAATGCTGCTGGTCTCCAGCGATGGGAATACTGTGTATGGGCCCTTAACCGCCACCGCGCTTACAGTTGCCAGTTGGTCACTGCGCTAGGTCAGACAAGACATCGAATTACCCGACGAGTCAGCCACTCGCACACCGTTCTACATCTGTGTTTAAGGCCGTTATCATGCGGTGGAAACAATTCTTCACCGTGCACACTCAAGCAAAAATTCGGTACGCCTTTTTGCAAGATGTCTACGCACATCTGCTGGTCTCTAGTGATGGGAATACGGTATATGGGCCCTTAACCGCCACCGGGCTTACAGTTGCCCACTGGTGACTGCGTAAGCCAGTCAAGATGTCGAATTAACCGTTCTACATCTGTGTTTAGGGCCGTCATCATGCGGTGGAAAGAATTCTCCACCCTGCGCATTATAGGAGAGATCCAGCTTGTCTTTTTGCAAATGTCGACGCACATCTGCTGGTCTCTAGTGATGGGAATACGGTGTATGGGCCCTTAACCGCAGCCGGGCTTACAGTTGGCAATTAGTACTTGGAGACGAACCTTCTACTAATAGATCGTCATAAGTTCGAAATCTCTTCAGCACCAAACAAAGCAAACTTTGTTTCAGATGGCTCCGCGCCAATGGTCGAGAGTTCAAAGGAAGTGCGTGTGCACTCATTCAAGTCGAGGTCATCTACTTTTCCAGAAAATTAAACGACTCTCCACGAGTGTTCTTCAATGTAATCCGACGTATTGCAGACGCCCGTTGATGGTACCTAGAGATGGTAGCGGCTCACTTTCTTCGACACTGAGGCTGTTATATCGGAGGATGTTCACCTGGGATCTTGGCCCCGCGCACCGATTATCCTCCTACCGTCCGCAAAAGTGGTGATTCGTGGCCTTACCGAGCTGGCCCGTGTGATCGGGCCTTTTCGAAACTCAATCCTTCTGATGGCCTTCTTAGTCGCAGACATTTACACAGTAAGCTATCTTGAAGGTTAACCATGCGTCAATCCCAGCTTACTGCCCGCGGCAATGCTGAAAAGCTGCTCTACGGTTAGGGAGCCAGGTCCAGTGGTTTGTCGCATCAATGAAGACAATCTACCAACAGAAGGAAAGAACCAGGAAGCAAATCTGAACACTGAAAATATTCAGGAAAGCCCACCTTAAAATCAACCCTATTTGCAAGTTCGAAAAAAAGTCGGCGGTAAGTGAGCTACCGCCTCTTTTGCTTAGCAGAAGTATCGGTAATCTTTTATGAAAGTGCTTTCAAAAAGTCAGTCAAAAACATTAAGTCTGAGGCAGGTTGTGGTTTAAAGGATCCAAGATAATTTCTATATAAGCAGTACTGGAGATTTGCTGATGTATGCATAAATATTGTTCAATTATTGCAGAAATATATTGCAATAGTGCAGAAAGGACCTTTTCTGTCGAGCATGCATCTTCATACTCATCGAGAAACAAAGTTTATGAGTGATCACGTAGTATATCTCTTAATTTTTGTTTTTGGGGCTCTTTGAGCACATTATCAAAAATGCTTTCATAAGCGTGCTTATCACCAAATGCTTAAAAAATATTTGGTAGTTTTAAAATTTAGTACAGTGTCACTTGATTCAACTTGTCTTGATTCCTAAACTATTAACCTTTTGTTGTATTTATACTACGCTTACCGTTCACTTCTATGAAAGATCTTGTCAGCACATGAGAAAAAGTTCAAAATAAGCTTCCTTCACTCCAGTGAACTGCAAAATTGCGAACAATTGAGATCTTGTTTTGCAAGGTTTTTTTTTTCAAGAAAATGAAATAATAACCTAGACTGTGGCCAATAAAGCAAGGATAGTAAGAGTGGCAGTTTTCAGAGGAAGTCTGTTTTTTGATGGAAAATGACTGGATCAAAACTTGAACTTAGATCATACTTGATGTAATGTTGTCGGGTGTGGGTGACTATGAGGAGCACGCCCGCTTCTACTCTCCGCAAGGACTCTGATCAAGTTATTGCAATTGTCAACATAGCAGCCATCTATTAACAAGGGCTGTGCCTATGTAAAAGCGCAGGTATTTTTTAGATGCTGCCTTTAGATGTGAAAATCTTCGTTTTTGCAGAAATCTTCTAGCACCTGAATACAGTGAGGGTGCAAATGCCCAGTATTGAAAGTTGTAGATTGTTGATCGATTAAATCTCTTCTAAAAAAATAAACAAACAAAATTAGCTTCGAGTTGGTTTGAGCACCGGCGCAAGGTCATTTAAAAACTATAATCTTTCCTAATATATTTTAACACTCTACATATCATAATATTTCAAGGAGGTTCCTTTCACCCTTGATGAACAAAGCCTAAGAAAAATGTTCTGGAAAGCGAAGAAATCTCGGAACCTTGAGAGAAAGAAACACTGCCTAACCTGTACGATTTGCCAGCACTGATCGATCAATTTTTTTCATAAAATTTCTCTGCCAGTGAAGATATTCAGAAACTGCGGATCATTTTCTGATTTTTCGTTTATTTGCATAAATTTATTTCGATAGCTAGGACGCGAGGTCAATTGAGCATGCCTCAATTGAAATAGAGGGAAAAATTTGGTAACTTACGATCACATCGATTTAGCTCCGAAAGAAAAATCAAATCAATAAATCAAAAAGGAAACTTCGACCCATTTTTACCAATTTCCAAGATACATCACTTTTTTCTAATGTTCTCCAAGGCTGATTACTCGCTATTTGATCAGAGCGCGAAATTGTGTAATAGAAGGGATTGAACTTTGTCTGCTACGGGGTTCACTGCTGTGCTGTGATGCAACCTCAATGTTAGGCCATATCGTAGTTTCTGATTTACACCATCTTTCTAGCCTCTCGCACTCCTTTTTTCGTAATGTTTTTATTTTAATCCCGCGGATTTCGAGAAAAGGAAGGATCCCCAAAAAAAAGGTAAAATGGAGGTTGTACGAAGTTACTATGACGGAAATAGCATGGAATGGGTACTCCGACAAGATTTCAGCTGTGCAATTGCGCAAAAAGCTATCTATGTCAAGCCAAAACTGTCCAAAACTGCATTCCACTGTCGCCACGGGTCATGACAAGTTGCTTGAACTACCCACATGGGTGTTCCTTGTTAAGGGTGCAGCCTTTACAATGCCGGTGAAACTCGTCCGCCTTTGATGTGGCATGCAAACGATACAATCTTTGAGCCCTCATACCGCCCAATTTAATGCTTTTTCCGACCTGACAACGCCACATATGGTCCGCGAGAGGAGCTACAGATTTATCCTTGGGAGGTATCTCAGAAGCCATTTTTATTGTGACTTGTGCCAAAGTCAGCGAAAGCATCAGCGACTGTGATGTCCTGCAAGCAGCAATTGTGTTATTGCAGATTGGTCAGAACAATGGGAACTACCTCTAACTCCCGATGAAACAAGCCTATTGTCAATCGGCAATAAAACTAATATTCCACGTAGTTGCAGAGTAGGTTCTGTAACGTTGGATTCGGTGGATCAAATAAGGGATCTTGAATTTACGTTTTCGAGCAAACTTGCGTTTGACATGCATTACAAATCCCTGGTCTCAAAGGCAAACAACAGGATATACAATCTGTTCAAAACCTCGCGAACCATGAACCCCACCGTATTACTGAAAGCCTACAAAGCCTACATAAGACCTATTGTGGAATCCGCTTTCACAGTCTTCTCTCCATATGAGAAAAAAGGATGTGGATTTTTGAGAGAGTGTGCAGAGCAACTTTACACGCAAACTCGCTCTTTGCTGCTGTAAGTTGAGTTATGAAAGTTAAACAACCCAGAAGAATCCACACGGACGCCGCTTAGTGGAAACGAAAAGCGCCGTCAGTTCGGATTACTTTCTTTGGCAAGTAGGAGACTGGTTAATGATCTCGCTTTAGCTTTCAAAATTTTGACAAGAAGGGTAGCGGTACAATCTTCAAATTTTTTCGCTTTATTACATTAAGAGCAAGGGGTAGCGCTATCAAAATAAAGTCCTTTGTAATAAGAACACAGGTCGGAGCCAAGTTTTTTGCAGTCGGAGTGCTACCAATCTTAAGCAAAATCTTTGACGAGAATACGCTAAGTTGTTTCCTCGGGTCCTTCAGAATTGAAGCAATTAAGTTGGCCAGTGCGGACGTTTCTCAATACATATGTGCGTTCTTCATATGATTGATCGCATAGACTGATTTCATAAAAGTGTTTTCATGATTTTGCTTACATTTTTCTTGTTGTCTCTTTTCATTATACTGATGCTTTCCTCGGCAAAGTGGAGTTGGTTTTCTTCTTCGTTGTATTGTAAATACAACATCATGTGGTTTCACTGCGTCCAGAAATAAATAAATATCAGGCTGGCAAATAAGTCCTGCGACAAAATGGAGACCTTTTTTGAACCATTTCTAAATTCTTTCATATCAATCAATTTTCAGAAAAATTA
This sequence comes from Haemonchus placei, assembly GCA_900617895.1. NCBI lineage: Eukaryota > Metazoa > Nematoda > Chromadorea > Rhabditida > Trichostrongylidae > Haemonchus > Haemonchus placei. Next base: position 34,349 of record UZAF01017370.1, read on the forward strand.
TTCACCGAAAAAGTCAACAACCTTCTTCCATCCTTTGAGCCAATCACTGTTGCCATCTGTTCAGGAGTGAGGAAGCTGAGACTCAAAGAATTAATTGACTGCTGTTCTCAGATCACATTATGTTACGGATCTCTTTTCCACAACGGGATGCTCAAGAAGGCGAGGCACATGGTAGTTAAAAGGGGCAACACTCCGGGAGTAAGAATGATGAGCAACCTGGAACCAAGCGAGATCGGTGAACTTTTGACGTGGGTCTGAAGCGAATTTTCGACGTGCGTTGTCCCTTTGTAGGGACCTGATTTACGGTTTGGCCGTCCGTCTCTAAGCCCGTTGGCCAAATAAAGGAGATCATCGAGGTAAGCGATAGCTGTGTCCATCTAGTCTGCGTTTAGCAACTCAAAGTGGATGGCTTCCTTCAACCTCCATTAAATTAAGGGTCGATGCTTGCGTTACTCCGAAGGCTAGTATTTTTTGCAGTGAAGCGATTGTTGAAAGCGGATCGGTAAGCAGTGCTAGCATCGAATGGATTGCTGATATTTCGAGTCGCTACACCCGCGTTTTTTCCTTGGCGTGCTCAGTAGAAGGTGATGATACAAACTGGGTGTTGTCCATTCATTGACCGTAATGCTGCAAAAGCCCACACGCGTGCCCTTATTTACTCATGTGTTGATTGCCCGGGGAACGTCCTACGAGTTCTGTTGATACAAATTTTCAACGCTTCGAATTTTTTGTCGCAGGACTTTCTTGCCAATCTAATAAGTAAACGTTGTAAACGACGAAGAAAGGGAGTTGTCTGTACGAGCCCCAGTTTGAAACAGACTGGTAATGTTATCCACAGGAATAGTGAGTCGCATTATGAGTTACATCCTCTAAATAATTGTCAATTTTTTAACACTGCAAGGATGATGTTGGCATGGACACCTTTCACAAGAAAGTTTACAATGCAACTTGAGTCATGAAATTATTTAACGCTAACTCAAAACTTCAGCTCAAAGACGCCATCTCAAACCTATGCATTTAAAGGCTAATTAGGGAAGCGTTGCGCTGTTACATCATCGACTGAAAGATCAGTCTGCGCAAGAATGTGTGACATCTATGCGTTTTATGTCAGCTGCTTCCAGGATGATCAGGCATGTTGATCTAGATCTGCTTTGGGGAACGAACGGCTTTTTCCTATTACCTGCCAAGTTTATGGCTTGCCTCTTACAAGACATAAACTTGCTCTAAATTGCTACGTCTTTGTCTACTAAGCTCTACGATCCATTTGATCTTGTTACTGGCTTGTTCCTTCTATTACCGAGAAACAGAACCCGGTGATATGATTGAAATCGATTGTCAATCGTAGAGGTTTTCCCCGTGCTCATCTTGAACAATACGCAATCTGTTGATAGCGACCACCCTGTGACTAGAATCCTTGCTAAAGCGAGTTTACTGTGATTTAAGCCAGGCCACACTAATCCTCACAGGTTTTCGTATCTGAAACATTTTTATAATTGTAACTTACATACGATAAGACGACACCATTACCTACAACAAACTATCTACATTCATGAGATACTTTCCTTTTCTTGTATGAAAAAAATATCGGCTCTAATTGTGAAGTGAAATATTTTGTTAAAGTACAAGATTTAACGAAATAGTATAGAAAAGCTGAAGCAGTATTGGGCTAAGGAGCGAACAAGACTCTCGCAAGGTAGGGCCTACTCTTGGGAGGTCGCCTCAGCGCAAGATAAATCGATTTTATATGAGCGAGAGAGTGTTCCGAAAGAGTAGCCAGCGATGTTTTGCTCGAAGCTAAGAAGTCGAATGGAAACATTTGCCTACAGTAACCTGTCAAAGAAAAGAAGCGAAAGAGCGAAAGAAAATAATTAGTCCATACTGCATTTTGCGTGAGTGGGAAATTAAACACGATATCAGAAACGTTTTCATTCAAATGCTCTTCAATAAAATGGCGAGATCGTGGGATTAGAGGCAATTCACCATCATTCGGAAGGAAAGAATTTTTCTCGAGGGTTCCGTGAACGGCAAAGCTAGCGCACGTTCAGTAGAAATTTCAGTCTATTCTTGAAAAGGTTTTCAAGTGTTTCGACACAGAGAGAGTGCGACAGAATGCCGTTACCCCGACCAAGGCAGCAGATGTTGCGGTACGGTAAGGTTCAAGCAAGAAAATCTCACCATTGTGTATTACCTTGAAAATTTCAATTATCAGTCGGTAGCCGAAATAAAACCCTAAGTACATCCGTTAGTATGCTGGTGTTTGTGTGGGTATGTGTGTGGGTGTGTGTGTTCCACCGAAAATTCACAACTCTTATTCCTCTAGATCGTTGTTCCTGGATCATTTGAAATTTGGAAATAATATAAAAGACAAGTTGGAAACACATTATTTACTTATTTATTTATTTATTTATTTCTGGACGCAGTGAAACCACGTGGTGCTGTACAGTACAACGGAGAAGAAAAACGAACTCCACTTCGCCGAAGAAAGCAGCGGTATAATGTAGAGAGACAACATAAAAAATATGAGCGCTATTATGAAAACACTATCATGAAACCAGTCTAAACAATCAATCATATGAAGAACGCACATATGTAATAAGAAACCTCCGCATTGGCCAACTTAATTGCTTTATTCTGAAGGACCCGAGGGAACGACGTAGCGTATTCCCGTCAAAAATTTGGTTTGAGATTTGCAGCACTCTGACCGCAAAAAACTGCTCTGACCTGTGTTCTTATTACAGAAAACTTTATTTTGATAGCGCTACCACTTGTTTTCGATGTGGCTAAGGTGAAAAAATCTGAAGATTTTACAGAACTCTCTCTGTCAAAATTTTGGAAGCCATAACGTGATCACTAAGCAGTCTCCTACTTGCCAAAGTAGGTAATCCGAACTGAGGGCGCCTTTCGTTTCTACTAGGCAAGGTTTTATTACTCAGCTTGGCAAAGAGCGAGTCTGCATGTAAATTTGCTCTGTACACTTTCTAAAAAATCTACATCCTTCTTCTTATATGGAGAGAATACTGTGGTACCGGATTCTGCAATAGGTCTTAAGTAGGCTCTGTAGGCTTTTTAGGCACATGTGGGAGGAAGTGTTAATAACTTGTCAAGGCTGATAAGAAGTCTCAAAAGCAAGAGTTGTTGTTGTGCTTTTCGTATTGCAAGTGGACTTGACAATTTGGTGATTTAAGTGATGTTTGTAGTGATCAAATGCGGTTGGTGAAAGGAACTAAAAGCAACTGATAAGTAGCTCATGGAAGCCATAAAAGGCAAGGTCCATCTGATCGCTTTCTCGTCAAGAACTGACCCACCTCGCTACTTCAATGTGATGGAGGGTGAGACGCGCAGTTAACAGAACTATTATACTCGATCCAGGCTGATCGACCATAGAAGGCAAGATAAACTTAGTTCCCTACCGCTCCGCAATAGCCTTGACACTTCACTGTTCCTACAATGAGACGAGATGGTAGGCTAAGTTGACAAAAAGCCATAGTAGCAGTGATAAGGACTGATTGAAATCAGCGTAGTAATGTGAAAAGTGAAAATTTGGTTCATCATTGCGGTTAAATTACGACCGCTACGCATAGCGTTTGCAACTTAAACACGGGTTACGTTTCTTTTCGTTCTTCGTTCTAACAAAAGCTATCCAACCGCGTTAATCCGAAGATTCTGACCGATTATGTGCTACCGAGTAGTTGAAGGGAACTTTTGTGACTGGTGTTAATATCAGTCGACGTCGTTAGAACCTCCTAATATCAGATTTGTAGTGTGGGGTCATTCGAGCAATTCCACCTTTTCACATAATGGAGAGAGCACTATCCGATTGCTGTCTTTTTGATTTTTTTCAATGAACTCAAAGACTCGCAAAGCGAAAGTCATCCGCAGAAGACCACGGATTCAACGAGGTCATAAACTGCGACGAGGATCTCCAAGACTGCCTTTCTGTAGGGTCCACTGATGAGAATGGATAAAAAATAACTGGTTGACAAAATCTCCATTTTGGAGAATTGCCCTGTGATTTCTGACCACTTCCAAAACTTTCGGTGTTAGTCTAGTAGTAATCAACTGTGGCGTAATGAAAGTTCCGTCAAGAGCAGTGAAAAAAATGCCTCTCCCAAAGAAAACAGGCGTTGGATGTCCCAACCATCCGCGAAAGGTACTTTGTTCGAGTTGTTGATATTCAAGTGCCCGCTTAAGATTTAGAAGAGTCATTGGAAAAACTATCACTTTTATAATTCGCATCTAAAGAGTAAATCTAGAAAGTAGAGAATCTAGCCAACATTGACATCCCCTTATTTTCTATACAGAGGTCAATGACACCACTTTAGGAGTGGCAAGTGAAATCGTCTTTGCCCTTGAACTTACTTTCGCTCTTTATTGGTCCAGGAAACCCAATTGATCGCGGCCGCAAATAAAATATTAGGCCTCAAGTTCTGTCGATCGCATTGGTGAAAAGCCCCACTGAACCGTGCAATGAGAAGAATTCTTTCTTCCACATAATGGATTCGAAACTGGAACGGAAGCAAGCTCACCTTACGGAGTTTGAATGTTTTTCCCCCTTAGACTGTAGTCCTTAAAGGAGATACACCGTCTCACTCCATTATTTCAACTAATTGCTCGTTGCTTCTTGAGGTGAACGTCTACGAAGCGAGCATGACTTTCATTTCTTCACCACGCATTGCTTAAGATTCAAGTTTTCAACCTTTCTGCTCTAGAAAATCCAGCGAGTAGAACATGAATGTGAGTTGATGGAACCATCGATTGCCAGTTGGATTTGTAACTTGTGATTGGGATGATGCTTGTGAATCTTTGTTTCTAGAACAAGCTATGTACTTAAAAGCGCATCAACTGATCAGGAATGAAACAAGTAGGCTCGTAATACTTCTAGTGCGGCTCCCCGCCATTTCACTAATGCATTTTTTTTACCTAAGCTTGGACTTAACATGCTCAATGGTACTGTAGCTAATCTTCACTTGGTGGATTGGGACCACTCCCACTTCGCAGAAGCATGTATGCGAGTAGCAGTTGTCTATCGTCTTTGAAGCTCCGGTTCACTGCTATATTTGGTAAACTTCGTCTGCCTTCTACGCTGGAGTAGTGGTTGCAGCACTGATAACCACACAGAAAATCGAACCACTGATATCTGATACTGCATATTCTGCTTCAATCAACACTATAATGTGCTTGGGTTGGCGATTCAGTCCCAGATAATTCGTGCAAAGTCCGACTGTAGGAGGTTTTGTATGACTTATCTGGAATTGTTCACAACCTTTATGCAGAAAATGTCCTTGCTAGCACATCGAGGTGCACCATTCAGGAGTGGGTCATCTGGCTATATACTCAAACCTACAACAAGCAAAAGCTGCCATTTTCGTGAAAGGGCTGCGTCGAGTAGCCAATATTTTACTTCAGAAATTTGAGATGATTGCAGGGTGTAATGAAACCGCTACAACTGTTACGCACCTTTTGGGCGGTGCACATGGCCAAGTATGTATCTAACTTCACTCGTGTCTTCACAGCTCTCCTCTTGGAAAGAGTTTCACCTTCATAAAACCAACATGTAACTTTAAATTGTTCCCCTTCTTCATTACTGTAGGAGAACAGCTTGGGCATAAAGACATTATTATATAGTATAATGTGCAAACGAAGTATAAGGTATTCCATAGAACTATGAAGAGACAGTCCGTAGGGAAGCCAGAGCTTCGGTCCTATGTTAAACCCTTCGATGTTCTCAATGTCGGTATTCTATAAAACGCGAGTATTCTCATTCTAGAAAACAGTAGCGTAAAAGCACGCTCGCTCCCCTAGATTTTGGTATAAACAAATGGAGAGAGAGCTGTAGGCCGAGTTCTATTCACTTAACAAAAGTATAACATCGCAGAGTTTCTTTTGATTTTCCAGAGGTCTTCTAAACGCTTCAATAATGAGTTTGTGAGGTGAGGTCGACCATGAGTATAACATTACGACCAACGTTCTAACCTATGACGATTCCATCATCGGACTAAGGTTTTTGAGTTCAATTTGTTATGTAGGGTACCGATTGGAATCGCTCAAGTCCCAGATCGTGCTTTAAAGGTAACCATGAGTTCAGCAATGATCAGAGGGGCAGTTGAGGGCAACTTTCATCTATGCAAAATTATTTCCTCTGCACCACGCTGGGTTTGTGGATCATTAATCTTTTTACAGTAAACCAAACACCCGTGAAGGAATTCCACGGACGAATATCCACGAGTTCGGGCCTTCTGAGTGGTTAGGGGACGATCACATGACGGAGAAGATACTCAGGGAATTTCCGTCGATTGCTTGGAAGCAACGAAGAAGTATAACATCAGACATATGCTAGCGTTCTCAGCCTGTCTGATAGAATCTGGATCTGTTTCCTCTATGTCAGCGCTCAAGTCAACGTTGCACAAAGAGACCGTAGTCGAGATCCTGCGTCGTTGTCGGAAACAGATGTTCTTGAAGAGCTACCCAAACAATCGGAGTACCTTTCATGAGAATCACTCAACGTGATTGCATAACTAGTTGTGCCTTTTGTTTTCTAAACCACGTAATCGGGATTTAAACAACACTTTATTCGGCTCAGTTCCGGTGCTACCGCCTTCTCTGCAGCGTGAGAAGACAAGTTCATTTGGCAAAATAACCGATCAAGCACTATCTCAGCCTACACAGGAACTTGAAAGGGGCGTAAATTATATTTACGATGTCAGTATATGTTGGACCAACTAGCCTGTGGGATAGTCGACCTGTGCCGTCCACCGATCACCCTAAATTTGGAGAAATGCGGTTTCAGTAATGTGAGCCTTAAGTCATCTTGCTTCAGGGGCCTTCGAAGGCTAATCACAAGCACTTCTCCGGAAGCAGCTCAAGGCCGGCGATGACTCCCTCCCCAATCACCTCCTATCGACTACTGTATAGTCCCACTGACACCGCTCCGCCAAGGGAATCTCATGGGGCTTGACTGCCCAGGTTAGAAGCCGCATAATGCTGCAGAGGGTGCCGGATTTACGTGGTAACGTTGTGACCGTCATCTCAAAACACATGTTCCCATGATGTGCCTTATGTTCTCCAATAGGAGAAACTATACTCGACTTCAGCATGCCACCCAGCATGCATGTTTCTTTATTCGGATTTCGGCAAGAGGTTTGCCTGTTTTCCCAATATACTCATCTTCACACTGAAGCGCGATTTTAAATACACAACATCGGATGTCATGCAGTCTCCTTCCATACCAATTGGGTACATGACACACAAATGCGTTGTGCACAGGCAGCCATACAGGCGATTCGGATCAGTCGTTGTTGAGGTAGTAAGGAGTATACACAACTCTCACCATGCCCTAAACACCTGTCTTTCTCACATAACTATATGACCGCACTTATTTCGTATGATATATATGAGACGCAAATTGGAACTTTTATGTCCACATCCCCGTGACGATTCTGTGCCATCACCCTCGATCTGTGTCGAAATAGGAATCCTGATACTTATAATCGTAGCCGTTTGCTTGAGCAATGCGGAGCGCCTGTTTTGCCCTGTTTTCTTTCGCCTTGAGAAAACTCTTGAGGTATGAAGCGAATTCCTTATGATGGTTTTCCAAGTATTAAATGAACGGATGGATGGAACAAAAATGGACCAGTACATTTCTACCGATAGTTTCACGATACACTTCAGTCCTAAAGACACCCGCGATTATTCGAACCTGGGCAATGAGAAAAGCGAGCCAATTGTTTGTCCGTTTTTCTCGAGTAATCTTTTTATATTCCGATTGTTGGCTGAGCAATTCGAGACAGGTGTCCATCTTCCGATTGAGAGAATCCACCGCCTTGGGGAGCAACCGAATTCAAAACCATATCAGAGGCGTTTTTGAGGCCGCTGTGGATGTTAATGCGCAGGAGTCGCAATTGTACGCGTGTCAAACCCTTGAAGCATTTGGATATAGGTCACCAATCCAAAAATGAATCGCAGGGAAAACGCCTTGCAATCACGCGGGAGCTACGACCTCATATAATAAAGGTTGGCCTTTCCGCAGTGACTTTAAATGAAGACCTTCCTCAGCCGACTTTAGTCGGTTGCATACATCGGTTCCTGGCTTCAAAAATTTCACAAAGCTACGGTGCATAGGCCCTTGTTTCAATCACCTTCTTGCCCTGAGTACGAACTTATGTGGGACAGTGCAGACACTTGATCGGCAAGTTACAAATTGCCACGATCCTTTCAGGTTTTAAAGAAAGTGATTTCAGCGACAGCATAATTGAGCTCATATACAAAACTCGTGAGGTATTCTAAAAAAACAACTCAGAAATACAGCATTCCTGAGAGTTCCTAATTTTAAGAATGCATTCAGGGAGTGCGTCAGAAGTTGCTACGAAGGATAAGAAATAACTCTTCATAAATTGGAGAGCCAATCACATTGCGATCATCGTCATCCTTTAAAAGACTCAGCAAAAGCAATTGTACGACAAAGCTACTCATCTAAGAAGTAATAGTACGAAGAAGAGCCGGTCTTTTCAGTCTCTAAGATGCAAACTTGAAAATAGGTGAAGACTGTGACAGCTGCAGGGATCTGTACCCTGTATAAAACCTGTACCTACCAAATTCCCATGAGTGAAAAACATCACTTCGTCTGCAACGTGCGGTGTAAGGTTTGATTTTGTCGTGAGGCGCTATTCTTTGTGGAGTACTACTTAGCAAAAAAAACTGATTCTTGCGGCCGATTGCAAATGAATATCAGTTCAATTGCATTGATCGCTTTAGCGAACTTCTCAGGATCTAAGCATTCCAGAACCAACGAGAGCACTCAGGTTTTGTTATATTGAACACCGTAGCTTTGCAAAACACATCACTGCAAGTGAGCGTCAAAGGGAGTCTTATTGTATTATTATATGGAAGACTCTAGTCTTCAATTTAGTCCGATGTTTCATAAGTGAGTTGAGCAATAGCGGTTGTATTCATACAAGAATGCTCACTTATTATGATGCAGGAGCCAGCTATAGAAAGAATAGCTTTGTTCACAAAAGGTCTAATATGGAAACATAGATAAAACAAGAGAGGCCTTCATCACTGTAAACTTGAAAAATTCCCTTCACCAAAAAACTATGATAGTACAGCGTTTGGAGCGTTAAGTTACCAACGTTATCAAAAGAACAACGTTGATATTACAGCAATAGAGTAAGAAAAGATATCATACCACGTACAGCTTGTGAAGAGAAAATTGACAAGATTTGCTGCTTTTCGGCGCGTTATCCAGCTTTGAAATGTACTCCGACTCCTGACCCGCTAATATCACTGTATTTTCCGCGTTGCCGTATGAGGTTCACTGCACGACTGAGTCGAGGTCGAGCTTATTTGCAATTTCATCTACACACTTCCGATAAGTTTCCAACAGCCATTCATGATATCTAGACTGTAGACTGCGGGATGCGAATTAAGGATTAACTACGAAAAGGCTTCACAATTGCCATTTAAATAAACGTCATAAAATGTAGGGCAGAGTAGGGCGAAAAGCGGGCTTAAATCTGAAAGGAGAGATGTCAAACTGAAAAGCAAGTTTGGTTGCTTCCGAGCACCTCAACACAAGGCTTTTCAAACCCAAAGCCTCTTCTTTAAAAAAAAACGCATTTTCTACAGCAGTTAACGATGAAAATTTTATTGTTCGCACACCAGCTCATACATATACAGCTCGTGCAGTGCAGCAAACGGGACGGTAAGGAAGAAGTACTGAGAAGGAGAAGTACTTGGTCATTCATTGTCCAAATTGTTCCAACCGGTACCAATATCGATGAACGTTCTGGGCACATCGCACCGATATTCACCCTTAAATTCACAGCTTGCCCCGCTACAATTGCACGCTACATATATCTGTGACTCAATACATATAAGTACACTCAAGCTTACAAGGATCCTCAGATCAATCCACAAAATTTAAACAAATGAAAACTAGCGTACCTGTATGCATTGAATGCTTTTGTTGATTTTGCAAAGCAAACATGTTGCTCGTTATACTCGTCAAAAAACGCTCTTGCTCAACTTGCTCACTTCACCAAGTTATGAGTCAACTTGTATATAACATGAACCCAACAAGAAAGAATTCTCAATTTCTCTGAATCATAGATGAAGACTTATCCGATGTGCCGGTAAGCGATTGAATTTTCGAATGTGATTTTGAAAATAATCAAGTTGTGCTGAAAAGTGCGACAAGCGTTAGTGATATTTGTAACATGCGTTTATTCGGATAAATGCCAAAAACCGTGGCATGCTAAGTCGTATTTGCAATAGGAGCTTATCCAAACAAATGTCAAATATTGTGGTAAAAGCTATCATTGGAGATAAAGCAGATTGAACGAGAATTATCGCTGTACGTGAACAAATTCAAGTATCATAACTCGTTAGTTTCAGGGGCAAAACCTGCTATAGAAGTGGAATAAGCAATTTGGTCTACGGATTTGCGGCAAGCAATCCAGACCCATCCATTGGCCTAAATATCCATGTGTGCAGCAAGTTGGAATTGCTACATTGTCTTTGGTCGAAAACTAGCGAAACTATGTTGGCCTTCGAATGGGTTGGTAGTTGCCAATGATTGTTTCCGTCGGAAATTCCGATTCATCGCCTCAGCATTTACCCACTACATTTAGTGTTTGGTTGTTTCATATTTCGATATTCGAAGGAAAGGAAGTCTGTTGGATCATGAAGATAAGTATTCGCATGGAATTAAAGAGTTTGTAAACTCTTGGTGGGGAAACAGCTTATAGCTTTGAATCTTTTATCACTCATCAGTTTTGTCAATTTTGTGGCACTTTGATGCTCAAACTCATAAATGAGATGATCAAAAATCGTATTAATTCCTGTATCTCACGACAACTCTTACCATTAATTTTAATCTCAGTATTTCTCCCATTCACTTCACAACTTATAGAGCGCATGCTCTTGAAATCGAAGGAAAGGTCATGAGATAGGCCCTGTTTTCCTGAAATATATGTCTATATATCTAGTTCACTTTGTAAATCTGAATAACGAGTTAGCAGGTCTGCTCTCTCCATTTTATTAACATTACATGCGCAAACGTGTGTGTATATTTGAAAGAACTCTTCAGATGTGCTTTTTTATCTCGAGAGAACTTCTGTTGTGCTCATCATTTGACAGCGAGTGTGCTTCGTCATGTGAGTCGATTAGCTTGAACAACGGATTTTGTCCCAATATTCTGGATTGTTTTAAGCTGGATAGCTATGCTGAGAAACATTTCTCGAGAACGAAAACGAAAAAAGTGTAAGGGTCTTAGCACAGGAAACAAGAGATTGGAACTGGGCTGGGAGCTGTGACGAGGGATCATCGATGTCAAAATATTTAAAGTAATATTGTTTATACCACAGAAAAAGACGCCGAATAGGACAAGGCAGAAATTGTTCATAACATTAAAGTTGTTGCATGCAGTTCGTCATTCATGAATCATAACAAAAAACGCGATAGGAAGGGCCTGGTTTCTCAGTGAGGTTTGGGAGTGAATTAGTCGACAGAAGCACAAAAAGAGAAGAGTACACCGTTACTATCCTGAGAGGACGAGGTGTTATCACGCATCTCCACACTTGCATAGGTTTCCCACTTTATGCCGCAAACTTCACGTGCCTCCATGATTTTCCTTTTCAAGGGCGGTATCAAATCCCTATGTGAAACCCTCACATTGAAAGTTGAAGTTTCTGCCCTTCCATGCTGAAGTATGTTTTGTCTGGAAAAACTGTCTTGTGTATGAGCAACAGGACTGGTCAGGGCTTGGTCATCGTGCTCAACCGAGCCACTTTTAAGTGATTTGCGGCTCTCCAACGTACATAGTCCCACATCCTCTGCATTGAAACGAAGAGAGGTTGCTTCGACTATCGCATTTCCCTGATGTCCAGTACCGCAAAACTGTTCGCGGCCCCGTTTTTCGTAATTCAAGCAGATGTTAAGAGGTCCCGAGTGTAAAGGAAAACGGAAAGCAAGTCGGCGACTGAGAATCTAGAAGTTCCTCATTACAAGGTAAACCTCATGCGTCATTTTATCGTTAACAGGATCCACTTCATTTCTCACTCCGTATGTCGACTTGTGCGTGATCCAGGTATTCGTATTGCCTTCTAGTGTCTGTTGCTCCTGGGCATACTTTCAGTTGTTAGCGTTAACAGCTGAACTCTTTGTGTTACAGGTTTCTCCTACGTTTTTGAAGGATTTTGCATTGCGTTTGCCCTCATGTAAATTTTATGAGCAATTTCCACGTTCGGCTTTCTTGAAACCTGGACATGTGGTGTGTTCACCTGTATGGTGAGGTTGCTCGCCCGAAATCTATGCGATTTGCCACGCGGATACCTCTGAACTACTGGAGTCCACGGCTTGCTTTTGAACTTTATTAGTATAGCGAAATACTGACAGGTATTCCTTTCTCTTCTGCGTATTGTGCAGTCGGATATTGCGCGGTAGGGTATTGTGTCGGATGTTGTGTTGTAGGATATATCGCGGCAACCCGCGAGTCGCTGAGATTTGGGTGAGACGATAAAAAAAGTGTATTTATATACATATATGTTACTGACATCACTCTTATCATGAGCCAGCTGTAGTTTGTTTGACACAGAAAAGGCTCTACGCAATCAGAAGAAGAGGACATCCAGATGTGCTCTCCTTTGGAATGTCGGCGAAATTACCATACAGAAGTGCCTTGGCAGCTGGCTATTTACTGCGCACGTGTGACTGTCACTCCTCAATATAAGGGACCTCAGAATCAAGCTGGACACCAGTCTCAGTCCTGACATTACCTCCGTGTCACTCTATACTTCTTCCTCTGTGTCTTGCCGCTTCTATGTATATGTACTATCTGCGGTTTAATTACCCAAGTTTGAGGTTCGAGTTCAACGGTGCAATAAATTGGTAATCCTCTGTCGTGTTATCGTATTGGTGCAAGGGAATCGACTATTTGAGTTATACGCTGAACCGCCACAAGCAGATTAAGAGACTGTTCTGATATCACGCCAGGTCAGTCCCTTAAAGGATATTGAGTCGTCGGTTGAATACTGCGGATACGGTATTGCTCTATTGCGGACCACCAAGGCCAAGAATGATCCGACTGAGAATCCTCCGGCTATTTATACCCCTCGGTCGGACCAAAGATCAAAGTTCAGACCACACGCAGTTATTGATCGTTGCATATTGGTACACGTAAAAGTGCGCTCGAAAGGCCCACCTCGACCAATGAGTGTTAGTGTGGTGATTGCCACGTCTTAACAAGTATTGTGAGTTCTCTGGAATTTGGTGCAATGCCCAAAGCGCGACGATGTCCTTCGTCATCGGGAATGAGGAAATTTAAAACCGTGTCTCTGACACTCTTTTTTCTTTTCTTCGCAATTCTTGTGGTCTTCACACCATTCCAAGCAGTAGAAACACCTTTAGCTAAATCGTATGATGCGACGTCTTTGGTGTCCTTCACGAACTTCGAGACAGGAATCAGATAAATGTGCTCCTTTTATTCCTTTTATCTCACAGAACGCGCATGTTACAAAGAACTTGACTTGCTGTGATTTGTAAACAATCTCTCTGGTAAGGAGCAGTCGTAGTCCTCTCTCAAAGTCTTCCAGTTCTCTTTTAACTTCTCTGTGAGGGTGCTTCCTAGAGCAATTAATACCCTGGTGACGGCTGCCATACTTGATCCGTGTATCGAGTGTTTCTTCTTGTTGGATTTTTCTGATCCCGATTCGAACGGTCGAACGAACGAACATACCGGGAACGTGGGTGATATCAAATGCTGAAGCTAACCCTTCAAGAGCTTTTTCCACCTTTGCCATCGCTAGTTCAATGGCTTTGATACTTTCTTCCAATTTGTGTATGTTTTCGAGATGGACATCTCGAGTTTAATTATGATCTAGAGAAGTGTCTTCAAGTCTGTCCTGCTTGAGGCTATCGAGAATGAGCTCGAGTTTATTTCCTTGTTTAGGAAGTATTGAGTTTCCCTATGGCACCTGTGGCTCCTTCATTGTTTTCCAAGATATTGGAATATTGAATATTGTTCTGTCGACGTATCAAACTATTGAATATTAGGCACTATTGCACTATGGGTCAAAAAATTTTTTCGCTGAAAACTTGCACCAGGGGGGTTATCGAGGCCGCTGATGACGAATATGGTATCCATTTCTGGTGCTGCGCCAAATTGGCGCCAATTTGGCGCCAGTTGGCGCTAAGGGTGTTTTCACCAAATTCGCTGTAAACTTGTATATAGGGGTTATTCGAGGTCCTGA